>PVJH01000544.1:0-295400 GCA_004026705.1 Nesogale talazaci | reverse complement strand
TAAAAAAAAAAAAAAAAAAAAAGAACTACAAGATTTCTAAGGTTGTAAATCTTAACACAGAACAGCTCGTGAGTTCAAACCACTGGCCTTTGGGTAAACAGCTAAGTGCTTAATGCCCCACTAGGGCTCCTCATACTACTAGTCCAATCTGAGAGACGAGACCCACATATATAAACAGGAAAAGTGGCCTTATAAAAGTGCACCTACAAAAAATTTTTTTATTATTTTTTAAAAAGGTGCACCTGCAAGCTAAGGAACTGCTGGGCCATCTAGTAGCCAAAAGGGAAAGGATCTTTTGCTAGAGACTTCCATGAGAATGGTAGCATACACTGCCACCACGGTTTTTTGGACTTCTGGCCTCTAAGATCGTAAGACAATACATTAGGACGCTAGTAGACTCATGGTCAACATTTACAATAAAACCATGTGGCTAAATTTCTTTACAAACTTCAAGATACAAGTGGGAGAATAAATCCTCAGTGGGTTCAAAACCAGCTAGATATCATTGCGTTTGCAGAAGAAAGCAGAGAGAATCAAAGACAAAACTCAACAGTCCAACTTGCAAAGAGACATTGAAATTGAGAGGGTTGTATTCGATCCAGTAATGAGTTGGTGATCCACAGTCTCACAGTGGGGACTAAAGGAATTTTAAGAATGCAGCCCTTCTGAAATTTTCTTCCAGAACAGAACTATCTTTCAGGAAAAGTTCTTGCACTCTGAAGAAATGCTAAAATGGAATCACAATTGAACATAATGGACCCACTAGAGACAAAGGAAATAGGAGATTCAGATAAATTGGAGAAGAATAGAACTAGGAAGTCTTAGGAAATAGAAAAAAGTAGCCTCTGAAGTTAGTAAAACTAATCTCAACCAGACCTCTAAAATTTCAGGAAACTGTTTTCACATAAAAATGAACAGCAGAAAAGTATCACAGTCAAGTCTCATACAGAGCTATAAAATAAAAATAAAGAATGGAATAACTTCACTATAGTTAATAAAGGCATATCAGAAAGATAGAGGCAGATCAAAATCATAATCTTTTATTTTACTATGAGCAAAAAGACATTAAGAAAATGACACAAGATACAAAAGAAAACCATAAATCAGAATTAGAAGAGTTCCAAAATGAAGTGACAACCAAAGAAGAGTTATAAATAAATGAAAAAAATGGTTCAGAAATAAAGACTAAAATAGAAGAAACACACACATACACACAAAGAGACAAATAAGTACGTCTTAAACGAATAGAAGGTGAAAGAAAGAAAATTTTAAAATTAAAATGAACTGAAAATAAAGATTGCAAAGATTAAGGAGAAGAATGAAATGGCAATAGACAGAGGGAAAATGTGTAGTCAGTGATAGTTATGTGTGTTTGTCTGGGTTAACTAAAGAAATGGTTCATGGACATTCACATGTGAATGAAAAAGAGCTTTGTGTAAAAGACCAATTGTATATTGAGAAACAACCAGCCCAGTCCAGATCATGTCTGCAAGTCTGATATTAGCCCATGTATCTGTTACTAGGACATACATTCCTCTTTAGACTCATGCAGCCCTGCAATGATGCCAAATGCAAGAGGATTTCAGGTCAGTGGGTGGAAAGTCTTGTAGATCCAGTGGCAGTGAAAGTGTCTCTGTGCAGGGGTGGAGCTCCACAAGGCTCTGCCAATACCAGGGCTCAGCCTTTATTAGGATGGCTCCATGTGGCTTGTCAAGAGGAAAGTGAAGCAGAGAGTGTGTCCTGCCTCCAGGGAGAAAGACGGGAGATGTCAGAATCCTCAAGAGAAGGCCATGCCTACACAGAGACCGCATTGACTATGACCTGATTAATAGGCTAGACTCCACCCCTTCATTCAAGTTAACAGAAGATTATGTAAGTGCCACATTAGGGAATCTAGACACAATAGAGCTATTAAAATCAATGGGATCAGATTCATTCCTAGGTATAAATGGTCTTAAAAGACTTGAAACCAAGGACTCAAACAGAAATTTTTATATCACTATTTATCGCATTACTCACAACAACATAAAGGTCCATCAACCGATGGCTGGTTGGGGGGGAAATGTTACAAACACAACATGGAATATCATTCAACCTTAAGGAAAAATGGTGTTAATAGTATATGCCATAGCATGAGTGGAATTTGAGAAGCATTTTGCTGTGTGAAATTTCAGACACAGAAAGACAACTATTCCAGCTCCCCTGGGAAATCCCAGTGACCTGTCTCCTGCCTCAAGGGCCTTTGGAAATAACCAACCTAGGGGCTCTCCACATCTAACCTTCGACCACTGTCCAATCCAGGAGTCCAGGACCATCTTATTGGCTATCCTCTCTTTCTGGGGCCAATTAGCACCATTTGTTAACCAATCATGAGTTCTTAGATGCATCAGAAATAATTGCTCAGCCAAAGCAGAGACCAGTGCCATCTGCTTGGGTCGGTTGCATATGTGGTTCTCTTGCAACTACTTCTCTCTGAGCTTCCATTTTAGTGGACTTAAAAGGCTTGCAATATGTATTCCATGGGGTGATGGGAAATGAGCAGGCTCTCAGGCCTTCTTCCAGACAGGCTGAAAGAGTCACAGATGAGTTGGGTAAGAACCCTGAATATCACAGAAGCTGCCTCTGGGACTGGAGAAGAACCTGAACCAGTCTGTACAGGTAGAACCAGCTTCTACCCACACAGACTGCCCCCACTGCCCCCACCAACCCTCCAAACCCTCACCACCACCACCACCACCACCACCACCACCACTGCTATGACTTTCTGGAGTGTCATGTTCTGCATGAGATGCTGAAACTTTCAGAAGAGGAGAGACCACCTGAAGAATCTCTGTAGGCTGGCTGGCCCCAAGGCAAAGCTGGGTGAGAACTTCAACAGGCTGACCTCACCCACTACTGGGAGCATGCAGAGTCCAGTCACCAGCGAGGAGCCCTCTGTCTCCCCTTGCCAGCCTTACCTTCTGCCTGAACCTCCTTCCAGCTACATCTCCACAACCTGAAGCCGAGGACCAGCTAAGACCAATAAGAAAAGAAAAAAAAGACAAATATTGCATGGCCCACCTTACCCGAAATATCTAAAAGGGGCAAATGCATAGGGACAAAGTTTATTACTGATTACCAAAGAATAGAAGGGGGAAGGGATGGAGAATTATTACTTACCCTATACTGAGTACCTGGGGTGAGAAAAAGCTTTTAGAAATGAATAGTAATGATTGTACAACATGGTACATGTAATTAATATCCCTGAATGCCAAAATGATAAAAACATGTGTTGCATACATTTTATCACTAAATTATTTTCTTAGAAAGTCAATACATAACAACATCAGGGGGTATATACTAATATATATAATTATTTTCCATTATTATTATCATGTCAGGAGCCCTGGTAACAGGTGCTATGAATAGAGCTGCTAACTTCAAGATCAGCAATTGCAAACCACCAGCCACATGGGGGCTTTCCACTTCCCCAAAGAGTTACAGTATTGGAAACCAGAGGGCAGTGCTTTTCTGACCTGCAGGGTCACTGGGCTAGCATAGACTCAATGTCAGTGAGAGAGAGAGAGAGAGAGAGAGAGAGAGATTCTCTGAGTCAGAGTCAAATTGATGGCAGTGATTTTGAGTTTTATAGTGGCAGTAATAGTATCAGTGTTGTTTGTGTATATAATGCAGAAATTGAATAAATTAACCATGACAGGATGTTCTGATTCTATATTGTTTCCTTTGTCTCTGAGACCTAAGACTGTCTAAAGGAAAGGAAATATAGATATAATACCGAGGTAATTAAGTAAAAGGTCATATAGTCATGAACTTATAAGTTTAACTATGAGGGCGAGTTTACAAAGTTTTCTGCTCAGTGAAGACTGTAGAAACAATAACCTACATATCTAGCAGTAGTGAGTATCGATAGTGAAGTGATTGTGGTCTTAAAACGTCTTTTTTTTTCTTATTTAAATCCTTTTATTGGGGGCTCATACCTCTCATCAAAATCCATCCAACCATCCATTGTGTCAAGCACATTTGTACATTTGTTTCCACCATCATTTTCAAGACATTTTCTTTCTATTTGAGTCCTTAGTTTCAGCCTCATTTTTCCCCTCCCTCCTGGTCCCCATTCATGACAAAATAATAATAATTTTTAAATCATCAAAGGTTTGTGAGGAAATATCCTCTTTTCAGCCCTCAAAAACACCCAAGATTTCTTGGAGAAATAACTATTTCAATGTCTTGGGGAATGGGGAGTACATATAAGCTGAACCTAGAAAACTTGATAATACCAAATTAATAAGGAAATTATCAAAGATTCCATTTAAAATAATTCACAAATGTAAAAAATCCAGTAAGGGTAATTGAATAGGCTTTCCTCTGTCCTGTTACTGACAATTCATCAGCTAAATCCAGACACTTGATGATACTTGTGTTTGATCCCTTCGATGAGATTTAGAAATTTCAGTCCCCATTCAGTCTATTCAATTATCCTTTTTGAAGCACAAATTGTTCTAAATTTCGTTAGTAGAAACCTCTTTAAAGCAATTTATGAGCCCTTTGATATTACGCTTTGATTTCCTTACTATTTTGCATGATGATCATAGTTGCTAATAGTTGATATTTAAATTAAGGAATACTGGACTTCAAGTGAAGTTGACTCAGGTTCCCCAACAGGTAATTCCTGAGGACGTTAAAATTCTATAATGACAGAGAAGGAACTTGAAGATTTAAGGTAAGACTAGGTTAGTTTTTTTACATGTTGTTTGGATAAAAATATAAAGAAATGCAAAAGGTGATTATAATTAAAGCCCAGGCAGTGATTATTTTGATGGCAAAGAGACATTTGAGGTTACCTGGACAAGCTTCTGTAATATCAGGAAGCTTCCATTTCTTCACTTCTATAGTGGTTGAGACATTGTTCATTAATTCACATATTTCAGGAAAAAAATTCTATGTGTTTCCTTTACATGGACGAGTTAACCAAGTAAAAGTACTAAGTGCGAGTTGGAGGAACTGTCGATTCAGCTATGAATCACAGCGACTCCACTTGACTGCCAGCTCCTGTGTCAGCCTCATATTCGTTGCTATGCTGATCCCATTGTGGCAGTTACCGTGTCAATCCACCCTGTTAATGGTCTTCCTCTATTTTCATTGACTCCTCTCTACCTTACCAAGTAAGATGTCCCTCTGCAGTAACTGGTTCCACCTGATATCATGACATAGTACATGACATAGTAAACAGTACAGTCTCACCCTCCTTATTTCTAAGTAACATCTGACCACACTTCTTCCAAGATAGACCCATTTGTCTCTTGTTATTTATTCTTTGCCATTTGCATGACTTTTATTTCTCTCCCCTTTTCCTTTTTGAATCATTTTTGTTGGGGACTCTAACAACTCTTATAATAATCCATACATGGTACGAAGCATATTTGTACGTATGCTGCCATCATCGTTTTCAAAACATTTACTTTCTATTTGGAGCCCTTGGTATCCGCGCCTCTTTTTTCCATCCCTACCCATCACCCACCCTTGTGATCCCTTGATAAATTATAAATTATTGTTATTGTCATATCTTTGCTGTCTCCCTTCATCCACATTTCTGTTGTTCAATTACCACCACCACCCCCCACCCTGGTGGGGTGGTGGTGGTGGTATATGTTGATCGCTGCAATCCATTCCTCTTTGTCCACTCCTCCCCTCACCTTTCCCTTTCCCTCCTACTGTCATTTCTGTTCCCTAGGGCTTTATCTGACCTGGGTTCCATGAGTCGTGAGCTCTTATCTGTTCCAGTGTACATACTCCAACCTTGCCAGAATTGAGAGCAGGACTAGGGTCATGATAGTTGGGAGTAAAGAAGCCTCAAAGAACCAGAGGAATAGTGTGTGTTTCCTCGGTGCTATACAGCGTCCTTGTTGACTCATCCCTTCCTTATCATCCTTTTGTGAGGGGATGTCATATGGTCTATGCGTGGGTTTTGCATCTCTGCTCTGACCCCCCTCATTCTCAGCAATATGAGCTTTGTTGTTGTTGTTGTTGTTGCTGGGTAGGGTCTTCTAGTGCCTTTACCTGTTGGGGTCAGAACCTCATGATCACACAGGCTGGTGTGCTTCTTCCATGTGGACTTGTTACTTCTCTGCAAGATGGCCGCTTGTTTAACCTCAAGTCTTTAAAAACCCTGATGTTCTATCTTTTGGTAGCCGGGCATTATCCATTTTCTTCTCCATATTTATTTATGTATGGATTTTGTCTTCAGCAACTGTGTCGGGAGGGTGAGCACCGCAGGATGCCAGCCTGTTGGAGCAAAGTGTTCTTGCATTGAGGTAGGATTTGAGCAAAAGCCCAAAGTCCATTCATTTCCTCAATGGATTGCCACATAAAGAGGCCAATACCTCTATTTTTATTAATTAATATATTTACATTAAGTGTGCTCCTATATTTGATCTCCATTCAAAGCTTTGAATCCTATATCTTTTCTCTTTTCCCTTTACCTTCCTCCTGCCCCCCCAGCACACTTGCCCTTTTAGGGCCTCTTAGTACTCCTTTCAACTAGCTTGCTGTTGCTCCAACACCACGGGGATCTCTACGGCCTCTTTGCTGATGCTTTTAATCCCTAGTGTTTTCCTGTCTACAGAGTTGTTTGCTCACAGCTCCTTCCCACCTCCCACCCCACCCCTCCTCCTCCTGCCAAGTCTCTGCAGAACCATCGGTCCATTGCTTTCTCCTTGGGCTTGCTTCCCATGTCTATCTTATATAGCTATGCAAAACAACCGTAACTAAGACCAAAAATAAAAGGATTGGATAAAAAGACAAAAATGAAAATAAACTAGCCCAAAAAAAGCATGCATAATTCCATGCCTGTCCACTGACCTTTATGACTATCTCTCCACAGGTCCTGGGGTATTCCAGGAACAGTCCCCTCCTAGTCTGAAGTCTATTTGGGGGGCTTTTCAGGGGGTTGTGACTTTGCTTAGCTCCTGCTGTTGATCTGTTATGTTCCCTTCTTGGTTCGCCCCACTGTGGGGGAGGTCAGGTCACACTCACTCCCAAGCATGTGTCCTCACTATGTCCTTTGTTGCAGTCTGCTCCAGAAAAGGGACATCCTGTCTCAAGCTGTTGTTAGCCCTCCAGGCCTCTCTGTGACTTAGCAGCTTCACACAGGAAAGTCATCCTCAGGGCTTGGTGTGTCACGACGGAGTCTAGTCCCGCGTGCTCTCTTTTTCCTTCATGTTTTGCTTCTGTATGGGCATAACAGGCCAGCTCCTCTCCCCCAAATGTGGGCTTAGTGCTATCCTCTGTAACACATACTTCTGGGCGAGCGGAGACAGTTTGGCTCTGATTAGGGTCAGCCCTGCCAAACTCTCTGTTCATGAGTCACTCCATGTGGTTATGTTGTCCTCAAAAATTTCACATACACCATGGTGGGGTATACACTCACGCTCCCATTTCTGGGGAGACATAAAAAAATACTCTCCCCCTGGGTAAATTAGTGCCCTGCTCCCCCCGTGCCGTCCTCTGCCTCTTTTTTCTTTCTTTAACCTTTTCTTCCTCCCCCATTCCCCACCCCATCTCTTCTACCTTCTTTTTGCTGAAATGACATGTACATCATTGGGTTTGGCCTGTCCCCCACTCAACTGTCTGTACCTCAACCTGTATAGTGTGAGATAAGTGTTTTCTCATCTATACCAGTGGTTCTCAATCTGTGGGACATGACCCCTTTGGCGGATCCAATGACCTCTTCACAGGGGTCGCCTGATTCATAACAGTAGCAAAATTACAATTTGAAGCAGCAAGGGAAATAATTTTATGGTTGGGGGTCACCACAACATGAGGAAGTGAATTAATGAGTCGAGGCATTAGAATGATTGAGAATCACTGTTCTATTCCTACTGTACTTATTATACTTATCTCCGTGGACTCGCGTTGTGCTTTCCTTTCATAATTGACTAACTTCACAGCATAATTTCCTCCAACTCTTCCCATTAGACAATGTGCTTCATGCGATCATCAGTGCTTCTTAGTGATGTACATGGTAGAGTTTTGTAATCCACTCACCTATCAATAGAAATTTAAGTTGTTTCCATTTTTTGTGTTTGTCAATTACACTGCAGTAAACATTAGAGTGCAGACAACAGGTCTATTTCTTACCTCTTCTGGGGATATGCCCACTAGAGGGATTGATGGATCATAAAGTAACTCGATTTCCATTTGCTTATCATATTGCCAGGTAGATTTCCACAGTGGCTGTACATATATATCTATACTCCAGTGGAGCAGCGTTCCTGTCTCGCCACATCCCCTCCAATAGTTGTTGCTCTCTGATTTTCTGACCTGGGTTATGCTCAAGGGAGTTAGGTGGTATCTTTTTTTTTTTTTTTTTGGCATTACTGCCCTCTGGTGGTCATGGGAGCATCCCAGAGATGGTATCTTATGGTTGTGTTAATTTGCATTTCTTGGCTGACTAATGATTGGGAGCATTTTCTCATGTTTATTGAACACTGAGGCCTCCTCCCTAGTGATATTTCTATTCAGTTATTTTTTCCCACTTCCTTGGAGGGTTAACGGTTTTCTTCTTTTTGCAGGTTAGAAGAGTATTGCAGATTTTTGTCTGTTGTGTCATTGCTAAAAGTCCATTCCCAGTCTGTGGGTTCCCTTTCTACCCTCTGTGCTTTTTTGAGGCACACAAAGATATACTCCATTTGCCAATTTCAGCTCCATCTGTGTGGATATGCTTCCCTATTACAATTAGCATATGTATTCCCTACACCAAGGTCCTTAGGCTTTTCCTGATTCCTTCGTTGATGGTCCTGATAATTTGGGTTTTGCTTCTAGGTCTGTGATCTAACTTGAGTTTGTTCTAGTGCATCGGATGAGGTGAGGGTCTTGTTTTATTTTTCTACATGTGAATATCCATTGTTTCCAGCACCAAATGTTAAAGAGGGCATCCACCTCTCAGTTGACACTTTTGGAGCCCTTGTCAAAGATCAGTTGTCTATATGCTGATGGATTTATTTCCATATTTTTTGAGCTTTCTCACTGGTCTAAGTGCCTGTCACTATCCCAGTATCATGGTTTCTTGACCACTGTGACTGTATAGCAGGTGTTAAATCAGGTAAGGCGAACCCTCTTTATCCTTCTTGAGAAGTTCTCCGCTAATTTGGGGTTTCTTCCCCATCCATATGAAATTGGAGATCAGTTTTTCCAATTCTTTTAAGATTTTTGAATACAGATATTGTTGAACTTATATAGTGCCTTGGGTAAGATTTATAGCTTCATTATATTGAATCTTCTGACCTATGAGCATAGAATATGCTTCCATTTGTGGCGGTCACTGTTGGCTTCTGGTAGTGTTCTTTATATAAGTGTTGTTGTTGTTGTTGTTGTTGTTGTTGTTGTTGTTAAACATATCCCTAGGTATTTCAGCTTGTTCTTGGCTCCTAGGAAGAGTACTTCCTTTTTGATCTCTGCCACGGTCTTATCTGATGTATACAGCAACCCAACAGATTTTTGTTCTGTTGACTCTGTTCTAGTAGTTAGAGGTTTTGCAATAACGTGTCAGTCATAAGTCTCTCTTCCTTTTTCATATGTGTAGTAATTGCTATCAAACTTTCTTGGATCACTGCTTTTGCTGTATCCGTAGGTTTGGGTATGTTGTATTCTTTTTCTCATTAGTTTCTAGAAGCTTCCTAATTTCCTCTCTAATCTGGGTCAGTGTCCATTCATGTTACAGAAGATCTTTATTCAGCCCCCAGTAATTTGCCCTTGTTTTTCTGTTCGTTCTTTTGTTAATAACCAGATTTATAGTGTAGTGATCCAAGGGGAATGTCTGAGTGATCTCTGCTGTTTTAATTGTTGGCATTTGGAGGGAGAACTCTTTAAATATCTATCAAGTCCAGTGACTTAATTGCAGTATTTAATTCTGTAGCCTCCTTGCTGAGCTACTTTCCCAGTGATCTGTCTTTCTAGAGTAGTGGTGTATTAGTCATCTACTGTCGTTGTTCAGTCTGTGATTTCTTTTTCATATAATTTGAATAGTTTGTTTGATGAATTCCCTGAGTCTTTCATTAGGTGAATATATATTTATTATATATGCTCACTGGTTTCATGATACATTCATTGAGCATTATATAGTGCCTATCCTTGTCTCTTTTTATGGTTTGTATCTTAAAGTCAATTTTGTCAGAGATTAGGATTGCAACTCTTGCTTTTTTTTAAGGTGCTATTTGCCTGGAATATTTTCTGCCAGCCTTTTATTCCTGATCTATGTTGTCTGTGAGCTTAAGATGTGTCTCTTGCAGGCAATAGATTAGTGAGTTATGTTTTCTGAGTCAGTCTGCTAACCTTTTTCTTTAATTGGTGAATTCAGACCATGGACATTCAGAGTTACTACCACCATCTGTGGATTCACTCTTTCTCTGTGTAACTGGTAACAGTGTTTTCAGGGACTACCTGTGGCCTACTATGGTGGTGGGTCAGACTGCTGTATCAATGAGGTGCCGTGGTGACTCAGTGGCCAGAGGCAGTCGGGGCTGAGGCTGGTGACTCTAGATATGCCACTGGACCCAGTTGGAGTGTGCCTGCAGGATCACATGGTCCTGGTCTGAACTGACCATATTTGCAGTCTTTTGAAAACTCTTTGTGGAGCCAGTTTGGGGCCTAGGTGGTGGCTTTCTCATGCTGGCTTTTCCTGTTTTGTTATGCTAAAATTCTATGATGTGCTCTGGGGATTAGAGTTCTGTCTTATCTGTTATGTTAATATTATATTAATAGGTGAGGGCTAGGTTTCTAGTGACTTACATTCAAAGTTACTCAAAGGAACACAGCCTGGAATTGTGCTTTTCGTTTTGTTTGTTTTTCTCTTCAAAATGGGCTTGTGGGGTGCCTTTGTATCAGGGCTGTGATTTTCTGTCCCCCAAGGAAGGGGGATCAGATTAGCCAAGTGGGTTTGGGGCTTACTGGATCTGAAGTCTTCCCCAGCTGCACTCCTGTGTCACTCCAGGCTCCCTCCAGCACAGTTATGTCATGGGTAAATATCTCAGGGGCTCCTCAATTGCTCTAAATTAATGACTAATTATCTATTGTTACCCAAGCAGGCAGGCTTAGAGCTGGGGAGAGGAGTAAGGGGGATGACCCATGCAGTCATTCCATGCCTGACTGGCAAGGGAGGATGTAAATCTGAGAATACAGAGGCAGGTAGATAGGAGAGAGGGGAATCTCTGCTATGTGGTCTTTTGTCTAGTTCTCAGAGACTCTCTGTGAGCCTGGAATTATGACCAACCTTAAAAAGCAGCCTGATGACATTACCACACACTGGGAGACTCAAACCTTGGGTGAAGGAAGGTGTGGTGGACGTCATCCTGCTAGATGTGGTGACAGATTCGAGGAGAATTGGGCGAAATTCAGGAAACACAGAGCATTTCAGCAAGTTCTCAAATAGCTCTGTGGGCAAAAATCACAGGTAAAGATCTGAAACAGACACTAGTACACTGAATCTCTTTTTGGAAACTGGCCTTCCAAGATGGACCCCTTACCTCCTAATTTCTGATCTAATAACAGGAGCACTGGTGGGTGATTCTATCTGGTCACCACCTTGACCCCGACTCCCACCCTCACGCCATATATCCTTTTAACAGTCCATTATACTTTCAATATTCATCGCTAACACTATATTACAAAGAGTAAAAGCTAATTTTCCAATGTTCCTTATTAAATGTCCAACTTTCACATGGATATGAAGCCATTGAAAATGTCATATCTTGAGTCAGAGTTTGGTCCTGAAAAGAACAACCTTGCTTTCCAATGCATTAAAGAGGTCTTGTACAGCAGATGAACTAATGCAACACATCTTTTATCTCTTGACTGCTGCATCCAAAGACATTAATTGTGGATATAGACATTAATTGTGGATATAGGCAAGAAAAAATCCTTGAAAACTTCAAACTTTTCTCCATTTATCATAAAGCTGCTGGTTATTCTTACATCGAGGACTTTTTGTGTTGCTTTGAGCTGTAATTCATAGTGAAGACTGAAATCCCTGATCTTCATCAAGGGAATCAAATCCTCGTCTAGCAAGGTGTGTCACCTGCAGAACTCCATTTTTAATAGGCCTTTCTCCAATCCTGATACCACATTCTTTTTCAAAGAATCCAGTTTCTCTGATTAATTGCCCAGCATACAGACTGAATAAGTATGATGAAAGGATAAAACCCTGACACATCTTTCCTAATTTTTAAACCATGCTGTACCTCCTGTTCTGTTCAAATGACTGCCTCTGGGTCTACATATAGGCTCAGCATGACCACAATTAAATGTTCTGGAGTCACCATCGTTTGAAGTGCTATTCATAATTTATTATGATTATCACATAATGCCTTTATATAGTCAATAAAACACAGCGAAACCTCTTTGGGGTTTTCTTTTCTTTTGGCCAGATCTACCTGACATCACAATGGTGCTTCTCATTCTGTGTCCTATTCTGAATCTGGCTTGAATTGATGGCAGCTCCCTGTCAATGTCTTCTACAAACCAATTTTTAATTCTATTCTGTAAAATTTTATTTGCATTTGATATTAATAATATCATTCAAGAATTTCTATATTTCGTTGGACTTATTTTGAAATGGGTATAAGTATGGATCTCTACCACTCCATTTGCCAGATAACTGCTTTCCAAACTTCTTGGCATAGATGATTCAGACATGTCTCTTGAAACCTATCAATTGCTATTTTTTTAGTTTCTGTATATTAGCACACATTTTGTAGTCTAAAATCGATCAAACATGAAATAAAGATGCATTGAAAGGGGCTGAACTCCGGTGGCATAGTGGTTGTGTGTGTGACTGCGGGGAGGTTCAATTCCGGCAGCGACTTCATAGGAGCAAAGGCTGGACCTCCTACTCCCACCACCAGAGGGCAGTGATGCCAAAAAAAATGCATTGATAGTTGCTGGTGATTGGGATGTGAAAGGAACAAAAAAAGAAGGATCAAAATTTGGAAAACATTGCAGTGGTGGAAGAAATGGCTCAGGGCGTCACATAATAGAATTTTGTGACAATGCTTAGACGTGCCTTTTTTCAACTTAAACAATAATCGTCAAGGATCTCACTAGATGTAATATGCAGGGATCAAATTGACACTATCTGTTAAAAGAGATGCTACGAGAACAAGGCCAGCGCTAACTGTGAAACAGACCATCAGTTACTCACATGCAAGTTTAAGTTGAAGCTGAAGAATATTAAAACTTCATAAGAGTCCAAGTATGACTTTAATATACCTCCTCCACCTTAATTTAGAGACCACCTCAAGAACACATTGTCGGATGACTTCACAGACTCAAAACATGAAGAAAGAGGCCATTGAAAAGAAAGAAAGAAATTATCGATGTGGATATAAGAAGAGACACGGAAACTTGCTCTTGTGAAACTTGCTTAGCTAACGCAAGTGGAAAAAGCGTTAAAGTTACAGAGCTAGATTCCACTCAAGAAAAGAAAAAACATGATAATGAATTTGGCACAGACATGGAGTTATGAGGGAAAAATACCAGGGGGTACTCCCCAAATCCTAGAATTGTGCTCAGTGAGTGGAGTTTTCCTAGTACATAGTTTTTGTCAGTAGGCAAGTGTCAAGAAACTCACTGTAAGTCAGTCCACCTCGTTTCTGCAATTGATCACGTGGTCTTCTTCTTCTTCTTCTATCCATTCTGTATTACCTTTGCCCTCAGCAATCACTTCAGCTGGTTGTGGTTTTTTGCCTGGTGGGATGACCCAGACCTTTATTCCTGAGGGGTCTAGGTCATTAGATGTCCGGTCATGATGGGGTGGCTGTAATTTACCATTAACTTTTATCACAGGGCATGGTAGCACTAAGAGTTGGCCTATGGGATCTCCTGGATTCCAGACATAATCCTCTTTACCCCCATTATGTAACACCAGTCCAACTTCATCTTGATAATCTGGATCAATCACACCACTCAGTACGGTGACACCCTTCCTGATTTGTTGATCCAAAAGCATGAGAAGCGCAAAGTGGCCAGGGGGCATTCTCAGCTGCCAGTTCAGTGGAATCCGTACTGTTTCCAGGTGGGAGAGTTCCTTCCTTCGGGACCAGGACCTCCAGTCCCGAAGAACATAGGGTTGCTGGGACAGGAAGCAAAAATGCTGCAAGTGGGTCAATAGGAGTAATAGTGAGTGGTGCCACTCCAGTTTCCACCACTTGGTTCCTGGACCCTCTTCCCCATACCTCCTAGTCACCAATCTTCTAATCATGTTCCTTCTAAGTCCCTGACCATGCAGCCAAGCCATTAGCCACAGCCCATGAATCAGTACACAGTCTCACATCTGGCCACTTTTCCTTGTAGGCGAACTGAATGGCCAGGTGCAGTGCTCGAAGTTCTGCCATGAATCCTGGCTGTTGGAGACATAGCACCATAGATTGGCTGCTGGTTTAAAGCATATACAGCTTTCTGGAGAACACTGCCCCAGCCTCGCAAGTTGTTGCCACATAGTTTGCATCAAAATTGTGTCTTCTGGAGCCCATTCCATCATTTTATCAAGCCAGCTGCTTCAGAATGATGAGGAACATGATATGACCAATGGATTCCATGGGCATGGGCCCATTGCCACACTGAATTTGCTGTAAAGTGAGTTCCTTGATCTGAAGCAATGCTATGTAGGATGCCATTCTGGTGGATGAGGCATTCTCTAAGTCTACGAATGGCGGTTTGGGCAGAAGCGTTGCGTGCAGGGAAGGCAAATCCATATCCAGAATAGGTGTCTATTCCAGTCAAAACAAAGCGCTGCCCCCTCCAGGATGGGAGTGGTCCTATATAATCAACTTGCCACCAAGTTACCAGTTGATCTTCCCAAGGAATGGTTCCCTACCTTAGACTTAACGTCGGTTTCTGCTGCTGGCAAATAGGGCACTCAGCAGTGGCTGTGGCCAAGTCAGCCTTGGTGAGTGAAAGTCCATGTTGCTGTGCCCATGCATAGCCTCCATCCCTGCCACTATGTCCACTTTGTTCATGTGCCCATTTGGCAGTAACAGGAGTGGCAGAGGAAAGAGGAGGGCCAGTCTCCACAGTACCTGTCATCTTATCTACTTGATTGTTAAAATCCTCCTCTTCAGAGGTAACCCTTTGATGAGCATTCACATGAGACACAATTACATTTACTTTTTTGGCCCATTCAGAGAGATCCACCCACATACCTCTTCCCCATACCTCCTTGTCACCAATCTTCCAATCATGTTCCTTCCAAGTCCTTGACCATCCAGCCAAGCCATTAGCCACAGGCCATGAATCAGTGTACAGTCTCACAGCTGGCCACTTTTCCTTGTAGAGGAACTGAATGGCCAGGTGCAGTGCTCGGAGTTCTGCCCATTGGGAGGATTTTCCTTCACCACTATCTTTCAGGGAGATCTCAGAAAGGGGCTGTAGTGTTGCTCCTGTCCACTTACGAGTGGCACCTGCATATCGTGCAGAGCCATCCATGAATCAAGCATGACTTTTCTGTTCTTCAGTTAAATTATCATAAGGAACTCTCCAGGAGGCCATAGGTGCAGATTTGGAAAGAGAAGGTAATGTGACTAGAGTGGGGACTGTGGGCATTTGAGCCACTTCTTCATGCAGCTTACTTGGACCTTCAGGTCCTGCTCTGGCCCGATCTCGTATGCACCACTTCCATTTAATAATGGAGTGTTGCTGCGCACATCCAACTTTATGACTCTGTGGGTCAGACCTCGTGATGGGTAGTTCAGGCCTCATGGTAACTTGGTGGCCCAAGGTGAGACGTTCAGTCTCCACCAAAGTCCAGTAACAGGCCAACAGCTGTTTTTCAAAGGGGGAGTAATTGTATGCAGAAGATGGCAGGACTTTACTCCAAAATCCCAATGGTCTATGCTGTGATTCACCAATAGGGGTCTGCCAAAGACTCCACACTGCATCTTTATCAACAACTGACACTTCTAGCACCATTGGGTCAGCTGAATCATATGGTCCCAGTGGCAAAGCAGCTTGCATGGCAGCCTGAACCTGTTGCAGAGCCTTTCGTGTCACCTGATAAATAGGTCAAAGTAGAACACCCAAGTGAGGGATATGTTGCCTCCAAAATCCAAAAAGGCCCCCTAGGCGTTGTGCCTCCTATTTCATTGTTGGGGGAGCCAGATGCAATAACTTGTCCTTCACTTTAGTGGGAATATCTCGACATGCTCCACACCACTGAACCCCCAGAAATTTTACTGAGGTGGAGGGTGCTTGAATCTTTGTTGGGTTAATTTCCCAACCTTTTGTACGCAGATGCTGTACTAATGAATCTAAAGTCCTTGATACATCCTCCTTAGTGGATCCAATCAGCATAATGTCATCAATATAATGGACTAGTGTGACATTTTGTGGATAGACAGGTGATCGAGGTCCCTTCGGACTAAATTGTGGCACAGGGCAGAAGAGTTGATGTACCTCTGGGGGAGAATTGTGAGAGTGTACTGTTGCCCCTGCCAGCTGAAGGCAAGCTGCTTTTGGTGATCCTTTGAAACTGGTATCGAGAAGAAGGCATTGGCCAGATCAATAGCTGCATACCAAGTACCAGGAGAAATATTAATTTGCTCAAGCAATGAGACCACATCTGGAACTGCAGCTGCAACTGGAGTCACCACCTGGTTAAGCTTACGATAATCCACTGTCATTCTCCAGGATCCATCTGTCTTCTTTACAGGCCAAATGGGTGAGTTAAATGGAGATGTGATAGGAATCACCAGCCCTGCATCTTTCAAGTCTTTGATGGTGGCACTGATCTCTGCAATCCCTCTAGGAATGCGGTATTGCTTTTGGTTTACTATTTTCCTAGGCAATGGCAATTCTAATGGTTTCCATTTGGCTTTTCCACTATGATAGCCCTTATTCCACATTTCAGGGATCCAATGTGGGGGTTCTGCCAGTTACTAAGTATGTCTATTCCAGTGATGCATTCTGGAACTGGGGAAATAACCACAGGATGGATTCAGGGACCTACTGGACCTGCAGTGAGGCATACCTGAGCTAAAACTCCATTAATAACTTGACCTCCATAAGCCCCCTTCCAAACACTTTGGGTCCCCTGGAATTAGTGTCAGTTCAGAGGCAGTGTCCAGTAATCCCCGAAAAGTTTGATTATTTCCTTTCCCCCAATGAACAGTCACTCTTGTGAAAGGCCTCAGGTCCCTTTGGGGAAGGCTAAAAGAAAGACTAAGAGCATAAACCTTCGGTGATGTGGCAGGGTCCTTCTTCCAAGGGACCTGGTCTTCCCTTCATTCAAGTGGTTGTGGGTCTGTAAACTGCCTCAGATCTGGAAATTGGTTGAGTGATTGTGACTGCCTATCCCTCTGTTTACCTGATCCAGCATTCTTCTGCCTGTATAGATCAAGTAAATATTTAGTAGGTTTCCCATCTATTTCACTCCTAGGGACACCATGACTAAGTAGCCAATGCCATAATTCCACACAAGACAGGCTGCTTTGATTACCACGAAAGCCTTGTTGTCTATTATAACCATATCCACCCTCTCTCTGTGGATTCACTGCTGACACTTGGCCTCTGTCACCACGGAGTCCAATCAGCCCCATCTTGGGCAAATGTCGGAGTTCACTTAAGGCAGTTCCCACAGTTAATCCTGGTGCACACAACAAAGCAATTATAGGAGTCTTCAAAGATGCTGGGGCCCACCTCACAAACTTATTCCTTATGGTTATAGTGAAGAATATGTCCTCAGGACACCCCCTTTTGGGGTCTATGGAAATATCCTGATAGATCCATTCCACCATACCAATTTCCCTCAGCTTTTGGATGCCTTCTTCTACAGTGTACCAAGGTAGGTCAGGCACCTCAAGTTGGTCTAATCTAGGCCACCTGGCAGCCCATGCCTCAGTGAACCAACCAAATAAGGAGCTGGAACCTCTCTTAGCCTCTCTTGCTGAGACATTGAAAGAAGAGTCTGTGCTTAGGGGTCCCATATCCAGAAACTCAGACTGATCTAACATTACATTTCTTGCACCAGTATCCCACACCCTTAGTAACCATTCCCAGGGATACTCCCCAGGCTTTTGCTTGTACGTATTTGAAAGCTTGAGCAGTTCTTTGTGAGTATAGCATGCTTCTTCTTGAGTAAGCACCTCAGCCTCAGCCTTAGGAGCTTTCCTTGCCTTAATTTTAGTTATAGGTCTAGCAGAAACTATCAATGGTGAGGGTGTTTCTTGGTTGTTCTCAGCACTATCTTGTAAGTCATCTCCCTCAGGCAGTAGTAGAGATGCAGCCCCACCTGGCGTTTCACCTTGAGTAGGTTGGTTGATCTGTTCAGGTGTGGGTTGCTTTGTTGATAGTAGACTACTATCTTCAGCTGGGAGCAGTAGATCTATTGACTGGGCTGGTTCACTTGTTTCTAATGGTGGCATAATATCCTCCTCTTCTGGATCATCAGCCCATATATTCCCATCCCATGTTTCAGCGTCCCAATTTTTGCCTATCAATGTCCTCACTTTGGCTTCCGACACTGCTCTAGATCTGCCATTCAGCTGATGTTGTAATTCAGCCACTCGCATACTGAGACTTTAGACCTGGTTCTCAGCAATATCAGCTCTTTTACTACAGGCAAGAAGGCTCTCCTTTGTAGCACTGACAGAACCCTTCATGTCTGTGAGTCAGCACTTAAGGCGTGCTTCTGAGGCCCTGAGGCAATCCCTCTCCTTAATCACATAGTCTATTGTAAGGAGGACCAGCCACCCAGCTTCTTTATACTTGGCATCTTGACAAAACTGCTGGAATATATCAGACATATGTTCTCCCAGAGCCTCTCCTGTAACCAGCATCCCATCCATCAGTGCTCCTTCTTTAGGTATTAGCTTTGCTGTATATGGACTACTAGGATTGGCAAAATTACCCATGGCTTTAGGTCTAGAATTAACATCACCAGTGCTCTTAAGACTAATCAGATTAGAAAACCAATCAAAGAAACCAATATTTATGATTTTATTTCTCTAGAAGCACTCCTGGTACCACTTGTTTCAGGCAGCGTTCTCTTAGAGAAATAAAATCAGTACACTAGAAATTCTTTATATATTTATATATAGAGAAAGGTATATAAGATAAGAAAGAAACAGTTAACTATCTATAAAGCAGTACAGATTGCTCGGTGCAACTCACTTGCGTGAGGCAGCTAGAAGACTGGCAGTCCTTCAAGTCTTGAGGGCCGCTGAGTAGTCCTCTGCAGAGCAATTCAGGCTATCTGGTCACAGACAGCAGACAGCAGAGCAGGTCGCCAACAGTCAGCCAGATGACAGAGTCCAACAGTCCCCAGCTCAAGAGATGTATATCCCAGGAGCATGGTGAAGTAGGGCTTAAAGGAACCTCAACTCACAGCTCCACTGTCCACGATTAGGTGTCCCACAGGTAGTGTTGCTTGGAGGTCGAGGCACAGGACGAAGAAGGCAGTTCTCTGGTCCAAAGATCCGGAAGCAAGAGAGAGAGAGAGAGACAGGGCAGGACTCGCTGAGCCCTTCCTATCTCTGCCCTTCAATTCATCTCATGTGTTCATTGGCCATGCCGTCACAACAGACCCACCAATCCTCTGTGGCCATGTTGGCACAACAAACCTACCCATCACAGTTTCTAAATGATTGTTTCACCTTACCCCTTCAATACCTTTTAACTTTCAAAAATGTATGGGAGTTTGCCCTTTAAAGAGTTCTGTATGCATGTCTAATTTCAATTTAAGCAAAGACTGCAACATATTTATGGTATCATATTTCTAATTCATTCATTTAACCAATATTTGTAAAGGCCTCCTAGATGCCAAATGTGAAATAAGCAGCAGGAACACAGTGGTGAACAGAATAGCTGCCTCCTGTCTTACTTTTTCTTCAAGGTTGTCAGTTCTACATAATGATGCCCAGAGCAAGCTTTCATGTTACTTCCATTCTCCGGTTGAGTGATACAGAAGATAACTATGGCATTAAGTAAGATATTTGCCAGTCACTGAGCCACCACGAAGCACTCAGCTGCCTCCCCCTTAAGCCCTGTCGCTTACCGATGCTCTGGCCCCCCTGCCTGCCTTTTCTCGCCACTGTCTTCCACAGGCTATTCCCACAGAGGAAAAGGAATCTATCGTATGTCCGCTATCCAGAACTTCCCCTCTTTTGACCCTCTTTTGATGCCAGTCAGGGTGATGACCTGGTGCTGCTGGGATCGAGGATTAGATCCATATAAGAATTCAACAGCGCAACGGCAGGAAGACCCTAACCACTGTCCGAGGGATTGCTGATGATGACAAGAAGAAACCAGTGAAGGCGTTTAAGAAGAAATGGGCTTGCAATGGTACTGTGATTGAGCGTCCAGGATATGGAGAAGGGATTCAGCTGCAGAGTGACCAGCGTAGGAACATAGGCCAGTTCCTTGTAGAGATTGGACTGGCTAAGGGCAACCCACTGAAGGTTCATGGGTTTTAAGTGCTTTGTGCCTCATGGAAGCTTAAATGAGGATGTCCTTGCAATGAGTAGAATAATTCCCTCTGTCCCTTGTCATGCGTTTAAAACCTCACACCTTGTATGATGTAACCATTTGGGGTCCACTTTTAACTAGTGCAACTCCTTCAAGCAATATAAAAAAGTAAAGTAAGATATTTCTTTGTCATTTTTTTTCTGAGCTGTGTAGCATCTTCGAGTTAGCATCTATTTGAGACTGTGAGCAGAAGAATTAGAGAGCAACTTTAGAAAGCAACTCAGTCCAGTTTTCCATGCAACCTTTACAATAATAATTCTTACATTCTCTTACACTTGATAAAAACCACACCACCTGTGCTTGTAATCGTTTAGTATCATCCACTTTTATGCGTAAATGCAAAGAACATGAGGTTCTTTTGGTCTTCTGCATGTCTGCAGCCTACCCTAGCACTGAGACAATGGACCCTACTTCTCACTCTATAATAATACTTATTATTAATACTATCATTGGAACTACTAAATTTCAAATTATTTGCATGTAAACAACCTTTCTTCCTGCCTCCTTTGGTATGCTACCCTATAAATTGTTTCCTCCCATTTTCCACTTTCATCACTTGCTCTTCACAAGTGTCTCCTTGTCAATCTATAAATATTGAACGTTCCCCTACTTCCTCTACCTTAAAAAAAAAAGGTTTTCTCCACTTGTCTTCCTGTTTTAGCGCTCTCCTTCTGTTCGCAGTCAAGCTTCTTAGGTGAGTAGTGTTTTCCTGCTGTCTCCATTGAGTCTTTACTGGTTATTCCTAACCCTGTTCAGATGATATCGGGATATTACCAGAACCATTCAAACAGAATATCTCTTGAAAGATCACTAGCAATTTTAATTGACAAAGCCAAACAAGCGCCCCACCTCCTCCACTTACAACCAATGCTGCGGTTCACCTTTCTTTCTCTTGAAACTTCTTTCTCTGTTAGCATTATTTGTACTTCTCTCTATGGTTTTCCTCTCCTTTCAGATTCCAGTTCATTGGCATCTCCTTTCATTAGTCCACTAAATTTAATATATCAGAGTGTTCTATCCTTATTCTTTTATCATGACACAATTCCCTGACATATTTTACACAATTCTTTATCTTCAAATGCCAATGTATATGCTTTCCTCCTAAGTGTCTTTGTTCACCCTAACCCACAGACAGAATATTTCAATTATCTATTTTTACCCAAACCCCATCACTTAGATTTGGTCTTTCTACCCTATTTGTTTGTGTTAATTTTAATGATTTAATGATAGCTTTACTGTGAACAGTATTGTTACTCCAGATAAAGATCCTATGCTCTTTTCTCTCTGTTTAAAACTGAAAGTTCCCCACTGGCTTCTAAGATTCTTCACTGTCAAGGTAATAAATATACACACAATCTGAATTAAATTTTCTTAAACTCCACTTTTACCATACTTTACCATACAAAGCCAATCAATTTACTCATTTATTAGCTAACCTGTGAGACATTTTTAAGAGTTGCTTATAGATACTTTGGAATTGATATATTATTTTATTAATAAAATAATTTATTATATTAATTTACTAAATCTATCCCCAAATAAATAAGTGAAATGCATTTTTAAAAATTTTATTGGGGGGATTTATTAATCCAGATTGGGTTGCTGACCCAGTTCTTCTATCAATTTTTATCCAGGGTGAATTAAACATGCATGTAAAAACAAAGAACAAATGAAGAAATCAACATATCTCCAAGAATATAAGGAGGCCAAATCAAAGTTAAAGAATGACAAAATAAAAAGTCCTAACTCACAGAAATACAAGGGGGCTTCAAAACGTTGGTGGAAATTTTCCATGATCTTTTCATCCCACTTTCTCCACAAACTTCTAAAATCTTTTCATATTAGAGGATTTCACTTTAGATAGAGTATCATGAGTCTTCCTCCTATTTTTAATTTGCTCATGGGCACTACTTAAGTTGATGTCATGAAATAATAAAAATAGTTTTTTTTTCTTTTTTTACAATGAAGTAATTCTCTCAAAGATTCATAGACTGAAGTTTACATAAGAAATTTATCTTTAAACTTCCTTGAATTTATAGTATTGTTCTAGAAATTTTAGCTAGAAAGTCTATGGATGTATATTAAAAAGTCGTTTAAAGCTCTCTAAATTCCTTCTTGACTTTTTCACTCAAATGCTTATTAAAAATCTATATTCATTTTAAAATCAATGAGCAAGACATAAATGTTGGTGATGGGTTTAGAATCATGACAATGAAGAAAAACAATATACTTACAAAATTTTTAGATATCATTTTTGCGTCTTTCATTGGGACTTCATAGAAACTTTGTTGGCCCATGGTAGCATTAGTCACTGCACTTTCTGCAATTTATGGAATATATCCTATATAATGAGATTTGGTGATGGTTGTGCATTAGAGATTGAGCTGCTAACTCTAAGGTTGCCTATTCAAACCCACCAGTTGTTCCTTGGGAGAAAGATGAGGCTATCTGATCGTACAAAATGATTCATGGCCCTTTGGCTGCAGTTTGCAGGAATTAGTGCCTTGTGCTCACTTTGGCAACACACATACCAAGCGCGGAATATACAGAGATGATTAGCATGCCTCTTGTGTAGGGAAGACACACAACTTCATGAAGTGTTCCATATTTTTGGCAAGGTGTATAATTTTCATACCACAGGTTGCTCAATAGTCTTCTCCAATAATGATGTTCTTCTTCATATGACCCAGATTCTCATCTTATTTTCTCAGCATACAGATTGAATAAATATGATGAGAGGATACAACCTTGATGCACACCTTTCATAATTTTAAACCACTCGGTATTCCCTTATTCTGTTCAAATGACTGGTTCTTGGTCCATGTACAGGTTCCACATGAACACACTGAGATGTTTTGGAATCTCCCCACCCACCCCCCAAAAAAGAATGGACACCTTACAAAAGGTAGCAAAAGATGATTCAAGAAGAAAGTGGCTAATTCATCTTCTAAGAAATATTGGTATGATGTGAAAGCACTAGCTATGTTTAAACAAAGAAATATTGGGGAAACACTAGTCTCCAGGATTTAAGGACTCAAAATTGCATCTGATGGCTTCAGGGTCTATGCTTTTGAAGTGAGTCTTACTTATCTTCATAGTGATGAAGTTGCATTTAGAAACATCGAGTTTATTTCTGAGGACATTCAGGGCAAAGCTGCCTGACTAACTTCCATGTCATGGATCTTACTTGTGATCAAATGTATTCGAGGGTCAAAGAATGGTAAACTATGATGTCAAAACTACCGATGACTCGGCTTTATCTTTTCTTGTTGGTTTTAATTAAAAAACACAACAATCAGAATCAGAAGACTTCTTATGCTCAGCACCAATGGTCCACCAGATATGGAGGGAAAATATGGAAAATCTGACCTGAGAATTACAAAAAATTGACCTGAAAAAGGTGGTTGAACAAATTGATTCCAGACAGCATTGGTAAAGGCCAATCTATTTTTCTTCTCCACGATGTGTTTCTCAGAATATTAAAGTGCTGAAGAAGTTCAAGTTAGAGTTGGGAAAACTCGCAAAGTTTTATGAAGAAAGTGAGCAGGTTTGGAAAAATCTGCTGGCAAAGAGACAGGGATGAAAGAGGAACGAGCTGGTAGCTATGAGTCACCACGTCAAGGATGTTTTAAATGTAGACTTTCAATGGTGACAAAAGATCTCTATTTTGGGTGAGGGGAGAGGAAAACCCTGGAAACCCTCTAAGTATTGGAGCCAGTTTGATCCTATTCAGGGGAAAGGTTTTTGATATCCTTCCATTTCTCCTTTCCCAAATGCATTAAAAAACAAATGAACAAAATTTTAGCAAAATGGATGGTTACCAATCCAAGTGCAGTGCAGTTATGGGCAAATTGACAGCAGCTAACAACAATAATGGGTTTTAGTTATCGATGCACACTAAATTTAAGAATAAAGGTTTTTTTAGTATTAAAGTGAATGAGGGGGAGTACAGAGTGGGGATCCAAAGTCCATCCATAGGCAACTGGACGTCCCCTTACAGAAAGATCGCGGGGAGGAGTCAGTCAGAGTGCAGTGTAGCAACGATGAAGCATATAACTTTCCTCTAGTTCATAAATGCTTCCTCCCCACCCCAACCCACCCCACTATCATGATCCCAATTCTACTTTACAAAACTCACTAGAGTAAAGGATGTACACTGGTATGGATCAGAACTGGAAACACAGGGAATCCAGGAGAGATGATTCCTTTAGCACCAGTGGTGAGAGTGGCAAAACTGGGACGGTTGGGGGAAGGTGGATTAGAAAGGGGGGGCTGATTACAAGGACCATATAACCCCCTCCCTGGGGAATGGTCAACAGAAAAGACATGAAAAAATAATGATTTCTAAATTATTAGATGGGAAGAAGAGAGGATCGGGGAGATAGGGAAATAGTGAGGAGCTGATACCAGTGACCAAAATATAAATCAAATGTGTTTAGAATGATGATGGCAACAAATAACAAGGGTACAAATGTGCTTGACACAACGGATGGATGTCTGGGTTGTGATAAGAATTGTATGAGCACCCAATAATTTTAAAAAAGAAGATTTTTTAGCAACTATATGAACGAATAATTAAAGGTGTAATTTTGAGAGTTTTTCATTTACATCCTATTTAACTATTGTTCAGCATTTTGCAAAACAGCAGAATTCTGTCTGGCTGTTGTCAATAATAATAATAGTGGGCAAGAAATCATAGATACATGTTCTGTGACAGCACTTTCCTCCAGCGTAATACAGAGAGCTACAGGTTGGGTCCTTTGGGAATGTTTCTCAGCACTCATAAGAAAGCAAAAAAGGATCTGGAGAAGGAGGGGATGTGCTGGGAATCCCTCGTTTTTGTGAGCAGTGAGCTCATAAATGAGGTCTTTCACTCTTCAAGATGCCATCTAAGTGTAGAGAGGAAGTTCTGAATAAATATCCTAGTAGTGCCTGACACAATCCTCATCTTCCTTCCAGCCTTCTAGCCAGGTCCATATCAACAGACCTGTCACTAAATATTGAGAGTTTTTCATTTACATCCTATTTAACTATTGTTCAGCATTTATTCTCTTTGCAAAGCAGCAGAATTCTGTCTGGCCATTGTCAATAATAATAGCATGCAAGAAATCATAGACACATGATTAACACAGGTTAAATTGCATATTAACACAGTGTGCTTGCCTGAGTAGATGAGAGAAACAAATTCATAGACACTCATATGTGTAAGACAGAGTTTCATATACAGGAGCAGCTGAATATTGAGAAAACATGCCATCCTAGTCCAGATCAAACCCATAAGTTTGATATTAGCCCAAATATTTGATATCAATCTATAAAGTCCTCTTTAGAGTCGCAAAACATATACAATGACACTGAATGCAAGAAGATCACAGGCCAGTGGATGGAAAACCTTGAGCTTCCAGTGATGTTGTAAGAATCTCGGCTCTGGCAGAGTTTTCCATGTGGCTTCTCTGGCTCCAGAGGTCAGGCTCCATCAGCCTCTCTCCATTTGTTTTCTACACAGGGAGTGAGCATGTATCCCACCTCCAGCAAGCTATTTATCTCCTTAGTGCCCCCCAAAAGAGGTCACCAAGCTACTACCTGATTGACCAGCTAGACTCCACCCCTTCACTCTGATCCTCAAATTGACACCAGATTACGTAACTATCACACCCTAGTCCCCAATATTACCATCACTTGCAATTCACTCCAGACCCAGCCTGTGACAAAGACTAGGCTTGTCACATCCTACATGCTCTAGGGGCAAAGTTTGGCCATCTTGGAAAGAAGAGGGGAATTGAGCTTTGGAGTCATCAATTGTTTCAAGAATGAAAGAACTGTAAGCAAAGACCATCTTCAGACTCATTTAATAACAGCAAATTTGTCTAAATTTGAAAGTGACTTTCTATTGTACATTCTTCTAAGGGATTTATTTTAGGGCACAGTTAATTAATCCCTAGGGCTAGACAATGAATATCATTTCAAACTATTCATGAGAAAGACAGTCTTTCTTAAGAAACCAGTACTTCCCCACCCTCTAGTTTCTGTGAGAGGAAACTTTTTGGAAAGTCTGCAGAGTTACATTTTCGTTGCCAGCTCTGGGCACAGACTCCAGAAATTTCAATATTTCCCCTCTGCTGCAGCTCAGGGTGATGCTTTCTGGCTGTATAGAAATGTGACAGAAACATGAATTCCAGTTTATGAATTCCAGAACTGCACAATTATATGAGCTATGAATCAATCAGTGATTATGAATACCTTTCCATTCTGTTTTTACTTTATCAAATAGGATAAGGAAGGCTGCCTCATAGTTAGAGAAGATTAAAAAAAATGACAGTGTCAAAGCCTAGAAGACAAATGTCCAAATGTCCCTTGTATTTCAAAATATTCACAATAAATGGAAAGGCCACCTGAAACAATAGAAATACAGAAACCTCTAAAGTAAGAATTTACTAACAGCCAATTGAAAAGAATGGGAAATTTTCTATATAGTCTGTGACAGAACCTCGGGATTTAAAAATATCAGTTTAGGAAAGCAATGCTCTGGGTAAGACGGGGTGGAAAGTCCATAGGAAATGATGAAGAGCTAAATTTTGAATGATGAGTAGGTGCCAAAGAGCTCAAGCAGAAAGAAAATATTTTGAAAATGATGACGACAACATATGGACAACTGTATTTGATACAACTGATGTAAGGGTTGTTAAAAGAGCTGTGAGAGCTCTCAAGATGATTTATTAATTTTTAAACTGAGATAAGGCATTTGATGATGAGGGAAAGTGTAGAAGGGTGATGAGTGAGTGAAATTTGGGGAAACAAGGGTAGCCATTGTCAAGTAGGCCTGGTTATCTTCAAATAAGTCTCAAAAATTGAGAAGGAACCAAGCAGGTCATGTTGGCCTCTTTTTTTTTTAACCATAATGAAGACGTTCAACTTGATACCATAGGCAATGGAGACTCAATCTAACAGAAGACACCACTGTGTACAGAGGCATCATCATTTGATAGAAGTGACAGAAATTTAAATACAGTGTGCTGCAGTTGAACCAGAAAAGGTCATCCTCTCACAAGATGATATCTGACCAAAACCCCTGTGCCACTCTTGAGATAGCCATGTGCACAGAGATCCAAGTCCCATTACTGGCCATTCATTTATTAGGGTGTCATGTCTTCATCATTCTGCACTTCATCTTTACATCCTTTAAATTGAGAATATTTCTATCCATTTCACAAGGCAGTCATGACAATTAAGTGAGTTAATAGATCAAGCATCCAATGCAGTGCCTTGTATGCAAATGCTCAGTAATATAATTTTAATTTATTTTCGCTTTTTTTCAATATTTTAGTATGTGCCTGTGGCAGTTATGTGCTTATGTTAATTTTATGATTGAAATGTAGGGGTGGAGTCTAGCCTGTTAATCTGGAGATAGCCATTGAGTAGCCAATGAGGCCTCTATATGGGCATGGCTTTCTCCTGAGACTTCTGGGAACTCTCACAATATCTCCGTCATGAAGATGAGAAGCTATCTTCCCCAGTTGTTGGGAGTTAGTCTCAGAGGCGATGAGTCACAGAAAAGACAAGATGGCAGCGTCCGAGAAGCTGGAAGAGTCGGCAGAGAGACCACACAGCTTTGTGCTGATGGAGCCAGACCTCTGAAGCTGGAGCACCATGCTGTTGATGGACCTTGAGCCCTGGAAGCGAGGACCCATGGGGAGACCCCTGCCAGTGCCAGAATTCTGCACCCACTGGCCTGTGACTTCGTGAGTCGGAAGGAGATTTTGTAGACTGATTTCGGGCATATGGGTTAATATTGGACTTAGGACTTTGTACTGAACTGGATTGGAATGCCTTCTTAGTGTCACATTCCTTTTGTATATAAACCCTTTCCTTTTAGCTATATGCATGTCTCTAAAATTTGTTCCTCTAGTCTACCCAGACTAACACAGTGCCCATATCCAACTGGAATAAATTTTTACTTCTTCTGCCTATTTAAATATAACTTGATTTGTTCATTTATTCATTCATCTACTATTTGATGTTTGTTATGTACTGGAAATATGATAGGAGTTCAAGATGAATATGATGGTGCCTACTCTATGGGAAAGAAGAAGTATAAAAAGATATGTTAAAACGTGTAAAAATAATATGAAATCTTTCTTGACTATTCTAGGGGTAAGTGATGAATCCTTTCTCTGATTCCTTATGTCATGTCATCACTTGTGGCAAATTACCTTGTGATATAGTTAGCTTCTCAAGTGGCTGTGATTCATGTCTCCAAACAGTGACATACAGTGCGTGCCATATCTCATCATCTTGGCAATCTTCTCAGTTCCTTAGTCATAAGATCTTAACAGTGTGTGTTAATGATTGAGATAAGACTGGAGGGCAAGAACTTATTCATTCATAAGTTAAAGCAGGCAAACCACTAACAAACTGGTTCACCCACCTCTACTTTCTGCTGTTGTTTATAATGGAATCAATATCAAAATTTTAAAAGATAGATTACATTTTTTCATCTCTAAGAGTAATATATCTTTTATTATTGCACACAAGTGATCCTAAACTTCAAATTTTCTCAACGGGGAAGTCTGGGAAAACATATTTCACAAGCATTTTTATATTTGAATAGTTCCTTCAACTGAATTTCAAGGGCTGTCTGTATTTTCATTATATGACTGAACCACGAATTACATCACCAATGCCTTATATTTGAACACTAACATTGTTTTCATTTTTAAAATATCTTTTTTTTAATGTTATGGTGAATGTGTTGAGTTCTCTAGAGAAATAAAACTAGTGACGCCTGTATGTCTTTGTACATAAAAAGATTTATATAGATAAATGGCATACACAGTTGTAGAAGTAAGTGAATTCAGTCTAGTTCTAGTCAGGCTTCCCGTGACCATTGTAGCTTGAAAGCTGATGAACAGGAAGCAGGAAGATGAGGCAGGCGGCGACACAGTCTGGTGGCTGCAGAAGTAAATGACTTTCAGGCTGGCTGAATGAATCTACGATTGGTTATCTACTGATGGCTCTTAATATTGGCAGACTACACACCGAGAGATATAGGAACCAGGTGCAGGAGGCAATGGGTCAAAGAGAATTCTACTCTGTTCCATCTCTGTTCTATACAAAGAGTCACACCAACAAGTTTGCTACTGGATTGATAGTTTGGTCTCCACCCTTACCCAAGAGTGTCTAGTTCAACATCCTCTGTAACCATCACCATAAGGATAGATGATAGATAGATAGATGATAGATAGATAGATAGATAGATAGATAGATAGATAGATATAGATAGATAGATGATAGATAGATGATAGATAGATATTCACTGTGATTATAAATATAAATAATCATTTCCTAAGTTGCTAAATACAATAAATGCTTGGTCAGAGACTATCCATCTTTTAGAGGGGCCTGCTATAGTCACAGGTGTCCTTAAGCAGTACAAATAGTTTGTGCTAGGCTGAAAGTTGACATTCTGAACCTACCCAACAGGATCAAGGAAGACAAACTTGTTTATTGACTTTCATTAAGGTAACAGTCAAGAAAACCCTAAGAAGTCATTTTCTCCACAGCATATGGGGTTGTTAGAGTAAGCCAGCCTCTAATATCCATGGGGGTCTGTAGGAGCAATTGTATAGTTATAACATAGAAAAATCATAGTAACATAATAGAAGATAGAAGGGAAAGCAAAATAAAGGAGTCACACACATTTCATAGCCTCCGGAATGGCCGTGATCTCATTAGCCAGGTCCATGCAGAGAAAAAGGGACTGAGAGGGAGGAGTGTCTTCTCTTTATTTCTCACCAAGGCCTATATATACGGGCATGATTACAGGTAACCACACACATCACAGGAAGGGACTGTACAGATATGCATATGTGTCACAGAGAGGGGTTGAGCTGGGGGCGGGGGGGTGCACATAATAGAAAGGGGAAGGATTAAGGGTACACATATGACAAGATGGGTGGACCATAGACTCAAGCTGTCAGCTTAACCTTGGTCATCCTTGGGTGGGCTCGACCTTGTCCCCAAGCTCTCCTTCAAGGAAACAATCCACTACCCTTATCAGAATGAAGTGGGCTCTACTTAGGGTGGGAAAGACTATACAGTCTGATTGCCCTAAATGGCCAATAACCCTTAGTGAGAATAATCTCTAAGCATCTTACAATGACCTTCAAGTTTACAGTCATTTACCATATGTAGCTAGTCTGCTAGCAGCATCTTAGGTTTGGGATATATATTTGGGGGCCATAACCAGGAGGAAAGTACTTCTGCAGCCCACATGGGATTGCCATGAGTCTGGATTTAAATGACATATTCAAAACCAATGTATTTTGAAATAGTACAATGAGCAGCTGCATGTCACTTCATGGCTTTCGCCCTTTAGTCTTTAAAGTCTGTCTGGCTTCTGCTTCCATCACATTACAGAGTCTGTTTAAGCTATCCCTCAGTGTCTGATTCTCAAAGGCGGATCGTCTAGTCTTTTTGATGCATTTAATAATTTCTTCCTATTTCAAATTTTCTTCATTGCTTCTCCATGTCATATCACTCTTTATTGGTTTCTTTCTTCCCTCTCTGTCTCCCCAGCTTCCAATTAAGCTATTTCACGTTGTTCATGCTGTCCCTTATAATTATGGTGCTATCTTTGATCTTCCTTTCAGTGCATGTGAATTTCCTGTTGTTTTTAGGTGCCATCAAGTCAACTTCAACCCATAGGGACCCAATGCATATCAGAATGAAATGCCATCCGTTACTGAGTCAGTCTCAAACTTATTTGTGTGCTTGAGGTCATTGGTGTAGTCACCATGTAATTCCATCTTATTAAGGGGCTTCTGGTTTTTCAGTTACCCTCCATTTTACCAACCACATGTCCTTCTTCAGAGACTGATCCCACCTGAAAATAAATTCAAAGTACATAATACAAAGTTTTACCATCTTTGCCACCAAGGAATACACTGGCAATACTTCTTCCAACACATGATATTTTCAATACTCCTCACCTGCACAATTCAAGCACATAAATTCTTTTTTCAACTTTCCTTACTCAATGTCCAACTTTGCAGTGCTTATGAAATGATTGAAAACACCATGACTTGGGTAAGACACACCTTAGTCCTCAAAGTAACATCTTTGCTTTTAAACACTCTTAGAGGTCCTGTCCAGCAGATTTACTCAGTGCAATACATTGTTTGATTTCTTGATTGTTGCTTCCATTGTGGATCCAAATAAGACAAAGTCCTTGACCGCTTTAACCTTTTTTCCATTTGTCATGATGTTACCTATTGATCCAGTTGTGAGGATTTGAGACCTCTTTACATTGAGCTGTAATACATACCGAAAGCTACAATTCTTAGTCTTCAGCAAGTGCTTCAAGTTCTCCTCACTTTCAACAAGCACGGTGGTGTCATCTACATATTGCAGGCTCTTAAGAAACCTTCTTCTAAACCTAAGACCACATTTCTCTTCATGTCATTCTGCTTCTCTGATGATTTGCTCAGCTTACAGATTGAACAAGTATAGTGATAAGATACAACTCTGACACACACCTCTCCTGATAGTAAGTCATCCAGGATTCCCTTGTTCTGTTTGCACAACTCTCTCTTGATTCATATACAAGTTCTTCGTGAGTACAATGAAGTGTTCTGAAATTCTCATTCTTCTCAAAGCTATCCACAGTTTATTTTAGGCCACAAAGTTGAATACCTTTGAATAGTCAATAGGATACAGGTAAATACCTTTTCTGCATCCAAAGCCTATGTTTATTTAGTACAGTTCTTTCTTTTTACACAACAGTACAAACACAATCTAAACACTACAAAGTTACAAAAATGCCAACAAATGTTTAAAGTCCAGACTGTACAATAAGCCAGGTGTCAGGCAACATGTTGGGGTGGCTCCAGCATCCCATGGTAATAGCTCACAGTTGCTCACCAGTCTCAGAAGGAAGACCCCAATGCCAATGTTGACCTTTGTGATCAGGGAATCTGGGGGGATTCCAGAGTTAGCTCCAAAGAACCCCACAAATGCCCCCCATTCTGGAAGACCATGTCCTCCCTGCTGCCTGCAGAACCAACTCTCTCAGGAACTGGGGACTCCAGTAGGCATCTTCACAGGCCCCTTTCTGGTATTCTCCATCTGATCTGGTAAACATCCATCTGATATCAGCAATGATATTCCACATCTTCTGAATCCCACATGAACCTCTGGAAATTCATGGCCCAGGCACTACTGCAACCTTTGCTGGATGACATTTTTTTTTTTGGTGGAATGGGCACAAACCTAGATCTCTTTCAGTCAGTTGACCAAGTAGCTGTCTTCCAAATTTCCTGGATTGTACCAATGAATGGCTCCAGTATTCATTCAGCTTGTTGAAACATTTTAATTGATATTCCATCAAATCTGGAGCTTTGTTTTAAGATAATGCTTCCAGAGCACCTTAGGCTTCTTCCTTTAGTACCGTTGGTTCTTCCTCATGTGTTACCTCCTGAAAGGGTGGCATATCAACTAGTTCTTTTTGGTACAATGATTCAGTACTGTTTCCATCTTTTCTAATGCTTCTTGCATCATTCAAAATTATACTCATAGAACCTCTCAATATTGCAACTTGAGGCTTGAATTTTCTCTTAAGTTCTTTTGGTTTAAAATATGATAAGCACATCTTTGCACATTTAATAGTTTACTGTCCTTTTGAGCTGTCCTTTGAAATTTTCTGTTCAGCTAGTTTACTTGACCAGGTCTTCCATTTGTCTTGGCTATTCTAGGATTAAGAGCATGTTTAGGAGTCTCATCTGACATCCACTTTGGTTTTTTCTTTCTTTTTGTCTTCTTAATGACCTATTCCTTTATCCTTAATAATGTTCTTCATGCTCTCCCACAACTCAACAAGTCTTCTGTCATTACTGGTCAATGTATCAAATCTATTCTTGACATGTTCTCAAAATTAAGTAGGATAGCCTCAAGATCATATTTTGGCTCCTGTGAACTTGCTTTAATTTTCTTTAATTTAATTTTCACTATATGTGAGCAATTGAAGTTTCTGCTCCGTAGTCACCACTTATCTGCTTTGAGCTACTGATTTTGAGCTTTTCCATTGTTTTTACCAACAGAATTAGTCAATTTGATTTCTGTGTTTTCCATTTAGAGAAGTCTGTGTGTATAATCTCCCTTTGTATGGTTGAAATAAGGTATTTACTATGAATAAGTCATTGGGTTTCTTTCTATCACTAATACCCCCTTTCCTTCCTCTTTGTTCCCAATTGACATTAATTAATTATAGTTGCATCGTGATGACATATTTAATCAATTTCAGACTAAAGATGTGGTAGAGTTCTTCAGTTTCTTCACCACTAATTTTCATGGTTGGTGCATAGATGTGAATAATAGTTGCACTGATCAGATTTGCTTGACTGGGACTATATATCCTGTCACAAAATAGATCTTGAAATGTCTTTTTTTGACTGTGGATGCAATGCTGCTCTCCTTGATTGTATCACTTCCAGCATAGTAAACCAGATAATTTTCTGAATTCAAAACAGTTAATACCAATCCATTTAGCTCACCAAAGCCTAGAAGATCAGTTTTTTAGAATATCAATCTTTGTGCATTCCTTTCATCTTTTATGACTTCTAATTTTTCTAGATTCACACTTTACACATTCTAAGTTCTGTTTATTTGATTTTTTTGCAGCCATTTCTTCTTAGCTTTAGTTGTACTCCATGAGCAAATGAAGGTCCTGCAGGCTCTACTCCCACAGGCTTTACTCTATACAAGTCACCATGGTTGACTCCACTTTGAGAAACCAGTTCCTCCTAGTCACATTCCATTGCCTGTAAACCTGGGTCGGGGAAGGGGGGATACAGTCTCTGGAACTATCTCTAACAATGTTTTACTGCTATACATTAAGCCTTAAGTATCTGGCAAGGTTATGAAACTACCATAAGGTTTTCAGTGACTAGTTCCTCTGAAGTGGATTGCCAAGTTCTGTTCTCTGGAAGCTCTATCTATCAGAGATAACCGAGAAGCTGGAAGCCAGACAACCTAGAAAGAACTACCGCATGGATTCTGAACAAAAGTGACCTTATGCACACAAAATGAGACACTGTAGCAGTCCTGGAAAATTCTCACAATCTTTCCCAGCTTCAGCCCATGGGTGCAGTCATGGTGTTAGTCCATCTGCTTTTGTACCTTCCTGTCCTTGGCTGCTTTTCTTTTTTACCTAATCTGATCACCTTGTTCAGCGACTAGTCTCTCTTGACAACATGTTCAAAATCTATTAAGACCAAATGTCACCATCCTTGTCTTGAAGGCATGTTCTGGCCATACTTCTTCCAAGACAGATTGATTTGTTTATTTAGTGGTCCAGGGTACTTTTAGTTTTCTTCTCTAGCGCCACAATTCAAATGCATCAAACCTTTTACAGTCTTCTTTATTCAATGTCCAACTCTTACATGCATATGAGTCCATTGAAAATATCATTGCTCAGCTCAGGCGCACTTTAATCCTCATAGTAACATCCTTACTTTTTACTAATTTAAAGTGGTCTTTTGTAGCAGATTTAACTCATGCAACACGACTTTGGATCTCTTGACTGAAGCTTCCATGAATGATTGTGTGTCCATGTAAGACAAAATTCTCAGCAACTTCAAACTTTTCTCTCTTTATCAGGATGCTACTTGTAGGTCCAATTGTGAGAAATTTGGTCTTCCTTACATGTAGTGGTAATTCATACTGAATGCTACCATCCTGGATCTTCATCAGCAAGTGTTTCAGGTCACTTGTTTTCATGTCACTTTCAGCAAGCATGGTGATATCATTTACATCTTTCAGGTTGTTTATAAGTCTTCCTACAAACCTGATGCCACATTTTTCTTCACATAAGCTAGCTTCTCTGGTGATTTCCTCAGCATAGAGATGGAGTAAGTATGGTGAGAGGATACAACCCTGATGTAAACCCCTCCTAATTCTAAACCCTGAAATATTTCCTTATTTTGTTTGCACAACTGTCTCTTGTTCCATGTACAAGTTCTGCCTTAACAAAATTAAGTGTTCTGGAACTCCCATTTCTTTAAAGGTTATCATAGTTGCATAGAAAAAGCCTCATGATCTCTATCTCCAGCTTAGAAATGTCTCCTCAACTCATATACCCAACCACCTACAAGATATTGCCTTCAAAGTCATCATTTCAAAAGTTAAATTCATTATCTCTCCCCAAAAGTCTGTTCTTTTGCTGGCATTTTATATTTCAGTAATAATGGCCAATAATGCCTAGTTTTTCCAAGTCCAAATCATGAAGATATTCCAATTATTTTCTGTACCTAAAATTAAACAACAACAACAAAAACTTACTGGCTTTGAGTTCATATTGACTCACGCTGGCCCTGTAAGATACGGTGGAACTGCCCCTCTGAGTTTCTGAAACTCTAAGTCTTTAGATCTTTAGAGGTGTGGGAAGCCTTGTCTTGTTTTGAACTGCTGATCTATGGATAGCAGTCCAACATGTAACCACTGCACCTGGCAATGGGATTCAAATAATTTAGCAATATGTGTGCTGCCCTACTGACTATTTTAAGTGTAAAAAACAATATTAAGAAAGGTACTCATTTCCTATAGTTAATATTTAAATAAAAACAATAATAGAGGTACATAAAACTAGGTTATGTTATAGCAAAGAGTTTTAAAATACTAATAAAATATTAAATAATACCTGCCCATAAACAACAAAACTGTTACTTAAAACCTTAATATTATGTTTCTTGATTACCATCGTTGCTCTTATCTGAGCATCATCATCTGTGTGATTTATCCTTAATCATATTTTCACTGTAGAAGTAGGATGCCATTTCTTTAGATGTAGGCCAGTTAGAATAGTCATCGTATTTGATAAATTAGAAAGAGTTAGGTGACTTTTCTTCTCTGAATATATTTTGTTCATCTTTGGCAAACCCTTTTCCATTTCTGTGGAACTTACAGAAATTGTTCTAATAATACTTTTAACTCTTTGAACACTTTCAGGAATAGCATAATTCCCATAATAGTGCATAAGAATTTATGGCATAACTCAAAGTTGAAAGGAATGGCTGTGTGTCACTCTAGTTGTTTGGGACTTTTATGCTCTATGTTTGTTTACTGAATTAAAAAATGCAGAAGAATAAAAATGTAGTTTTACATCAATACAAGTTTTATAAATGAATACATAAAGATTACAAGCACAGTTCTGTCTAATATATTATATATCTGGACAGAAAGAAGATTACTTTGGATGCTTGGAAAATACTGTCAGGCAAATGAATGTTAAAAAAGAGTAAGGAATGTACATTTATTATTTCCACATTGGGTGACTTCCCACTTGCTTGCTATAGAGAGAACCCTGATTATAAGTGTCATTTGACCACTGTTCCCCAAACTCAACAAAAAAATTACGTTTTGACTCTGCTGAACTACCAGTGAGAGCTAGTCGAATCCTACCACTGACTCTACCACCAGGGTTTCTTACTACTCATTCCCAAAGTCCTGCCACATTTCACCTCAGCATTCTCCTTCCCAGAAAAGCTTCTGTGGGTGGGTGGGTGTCATAACCTTCATTATATGAATAGCAACTTATACAAGGGACCTTCAAAAGATGGAATCAAAAGATAATGGAACTGTTTCACAAGCTTTTGAAGCCTCCATGAACTTCGTGCAATGAGCAGCCATTTTTCATTTATTTGATGTTCTTTGTGTCTGTAGCCTCCCCACACTGAAAAGTATGCTTGTGTCCCTCATCTATTTCACAACAATCATCTTGATAGGAGGAACTATATGAAAAAAGAAATAACTTGTTTATACTCAAAAATGTCCCTGGAGTTGAGAAAAATAAGTAAATAAATTATTGGCAACACTCTGAAGTAGGTTTGGTTGGTTGCCTTCCCTGTTTGTCTTCATCATCCCTTCTATCAGTCCTTCATATCCTGAGAAATTTGGGCTTTTCCTGCAAACCTGTGAAATAGGAGAAAACGGTCCGCTGAAACTGTCACATGAGACTTCCGGCACCTCTCCCAGAAAGATTTCTATGTTGAGACGCTAACACGAGTAGAAGAAAGAAAAGGGTAAGAAAACTGAATCAAGAGTAATTTTGGATTATCAGAAAATATGTCTAAGCATCCCATTAGAGGAGCACAATTGAATTAATTAGCTAGGGTAGCCATATAAATGACTGCAAAGTTGGTGACTTATAAAAACAGTAAACGTATAGTGTCCTTATTCTGGGACTTGAAGTTTACATTCAAAGTGATAGCAGGAGCCTTCTTCTTTGAAGGCTCGAAGGGATAGATTATATCTTATTTCCCCTAGCCTTTTGTAGCTCCCAGATACCCCTTGGTTTACAGCTCCAATTGTCTCTCCTTCACATTGAACCATTAAACCATTGCTGTCAAGCTAATTCCAACTCATCAGGACCCCATATTTGTCAAGAGTAGTACTGTGCTTTGTGAGGTTTTCAATGAATGATTTTTCAGAAGTTTATTACGAGACCTTTCTTTCAAGGCACTCTGAATGGACTTGAACCTCTAATCTTTCACTCGGCTGCCAGGTGAGTTAGCCATTTGTACAGCCAAGGAACGCATGTGAAATTGCTTTAACTGAACTGATTTTGATGCAAAAAAATATATATATATACTAAATTCCAGTCTCTATCATCTCATACAAAAATGATTTGTTTGGTTGTCAGATCAATGGCATGGCTGGTATAGGGGAAGTCAGTGTAAATGAAGCTTCTCTCCAAGAGATGAAAGAAAAGCTACATCCCCTTGGACTAAAATGGTTCTTAGAGTGTTATATCAATAAGCAACATATGTCTATCACAGGAACTCTTTATAGTCTTTTATTCAGTAGTTTGGAGGAGAAGGGGGGAGAAACTCTATTCATGCTAATTCTGTGCACAGTTTCTGCCTTCAGTCATTAAAATCCCTCTTCAAAGCTTTGCAGGTACTTAAGTGGATTTAAAAGTCTGGGCAATTTGTATTTGAAGAATTATTCAATATTTGGTTGACTTAGCTCATATTTTTTTCCAAGCACACTGTGGTCCCCACCTTTATGTGAGAAATAATGTGCTTATCACAGTGATGGTAAGCACAGCAATCCCATGTTTTCAGGCCATGGAATACCTCATTACACAAAGCTGAGATAATGCACTCTAGTGACACACTGAGCTCTCCCCAACCAGTGCCACATTTATAGGACCCATGTCTTCATCGGTGAGAAAGAAGAAGTTTTCAGGTGTGATCAGGACAGTGGGAGACAGGAAGATACTTCTCTTACTTTTCTAAAGTTTTTATTATGAAAAACTTGGAGAGTGCTCATCTGCCATAAATTGCAATACTGTGGCTCACTGGCTTACACAAAATTGTCATAGGTGCTTTCTATCCCAGTAATAACTGGCAAATGACATAACTGGTGGCTTTATTTCTGTTTGCCATGCTATGATAATTTGTGTGTGTATGTGTGTGAAGATGGTGCCTATAAGAAGATATGAGTGGAGTTTTGTCTGTCAATCAAGTCACAGTCTGATGACCTCCCTTTCAGGTCTTACCAAGATATATAGCTCTCTGGAGGCCAATCTTCTCTCTCTCTCTCTCTCTCTCTCTCTCTCTCTCTGCCTTGCCCTTCCTGCTTGTTGGCAACCAGAAAGCTGCTGGAGCCGGGCCATATTTTCTTTTTTTTTTTTTATAATTTTTTTGTATGTGTGGGCATCACTGCCTCCTGGTAGGAGAAGGAGGCCCAGCCTTTCTCCTGGAGAACTGCTGCTGGGTTTTGAACCACCAACCCCATGGGCCGCAGTCCCGCAGTCAACCACTATGCCACCGGGGCTCAACCCCCCGGCCATATTTTCTACCAACCTCAGACCCACACAACTTTGCATACACCGTCTGTGGTCTTGCTGTATTCTGCATCACTGCATGTGGCTGCATACGTCTGAAGAAGGATTAATGGACTAGTACCAGACTTATAGATGAGTTGTATTGGACTGGGATGCTTTCTTGATATATATCATTTCTTCTTGATATACATAAAGCTCTTCCTTACACATACATAAATTCACAGTATTTGTTTCTCTAGTTAACCTGGCCTAATACACACACTACAAGAAGTGATTCAAAGAAGGCAACTATGCAATCCTACCTTACTTCCCTGTTATGTTTCTCCTCAACTCTCTCTTCCAAGCATAGCACTTCAGTTACTAATTCGTATAGCATCTATTGAGTACCAAAGCAAGGAATTTACAGCTTTGCTTTTATTCTCACTCTCTAGTTTCCTTCATTTTCTGCCAGGCATTTTTTGTGTGTGGTGTAGAGATTCTTAAAATCTAAATTTTAAAAATTCTATCATTCAAAGTATTTATTGCCCCAATTTATTACCAAAGGAAGTTTTCATCAAAAACAAAGGAAACCCCAAACAGAGCTCAGTGGTATCTTTGAGCTGAGTAAACTGAGATAGAAGTATAGATTGTTGTCATTGTTAGCAGTCATCAAGCCAATCCTCTACTAATGGCAACCCCCAGTGGGTCCAGAGTAGAACTGTTCCATAAATTTTATTCGTCATAATTTTTATAGATGCTATTTTCCAGACCTTCCTTCTGAAACCCCACTGATTGGGATCAAACCACCAATCTTTAGGTAGCAGTTAATAACACACAGCTTTTGTTACTCAGGTTTTGTTGTGAAGAATACCAGAGAAGAGAGACACAGAGAGCATTGGACAATTGCAGTCAACACTAAGTAAAGCAAAATTATCCCATATGATAGGACAAAAAATAGCACAGATGAAAGAATTAATAAACAAGGACATTGGAACCATTATTATTACTGCACTCCATATGTTCACTAAGTTAGAGGAAAGATTCAGCTTATTATGCAAATGCATGAGTATTTAAAAGATATTCAGCCAATTTCTACATATGAAAGCTACATTGTCTGAGAGTGAAAATGCACTGTATGAAATTAACAATACCCTAGACACTGTGCAAAAATATTAGTGAATTTTAAAACACCAAATAAACTATCCAAAAATAACAAAAGAAAAATTTTAGCTGCAAAAAAAAAATTAAAAATCCTTCCCTGAATTGTAGGATATCTTCAAATGACTTAATATATATGCAATTGGTGTCAGCAACTGAACAAAAAGATAGATTAAATATTTGAAGATAAATGGTTATTTGCTTCCAAATTTAATGATATCGACAAACCAAAAATTCCTATAATTTTAATAAACCCTAAGCAAAACAAAGAAAAAATTTTACCAAGGAACATCATAATTAAATTATTGTCAAAATTGTTAAAGAAATCAGAGGTACATTACAAAGAAAGATTCTGATTAAAACAGAATTATTATAAGAAACAAGAGGGCAATAAAGCAGCATTTCAAAAGTACTGAAAAAGAAAACTAGCAATCTAAAATTTTATACCCAGCAAAAATATCACCCTTCAAACTAAAGACCAAATACAGGTTTTCCCCCAAATGTATTAAATTAAAATGATGTGGGCTGAGCCCCGGTGGCGTAGTGGTTGTGCGCAGGACTGCGGCCCACTGGGACGGAGGTCCGATTCCAGCAGTGGGGCTGGGCCTCCTACTCCCACCACCAGAGAGCAGTGATGCCCCCCAAAAAATACAAAACCAAAAACCAAAATAAATAAATAAATAAAATGATGTATTGAAGGATATATGACAAAATAATAAAATTTTTTCATTATTTATTTTGTTTTATCTTGGGCTTTTTTTTTCCCCTTTGGGCATCACTGCCCTCTGGTGGTCGTGGGAGCTACCCAACTTTGCTGCTGCTGGATTTGAACTGCCAAGTCAGTGGGCCACAGTCTCACTCAACCACTCCGCCACCGAGGCTCAGCTTTCCTTATTATTTAAATCTTCCTGAAAATAAATGTTATGGAAAGGAAAAGTAATAAACTAGCATTAAATGCACCTTCAATGATATTTGTATTAACCAATAGGTGCAGGTGAGTCAATTTTAACCCCACTTGTTGTAGCTGATCTCCTTTATAATGTGATAGTTAAGATTTTGTCAACTTGGCTAGACCAGGATTCTCAGTGGTTTGGCATTTAGTTTCTAATGATTTTTCTATGATTTGACATAACATAATACATTCACAACTGGGTGCAGTATAGCACTGATGAAACATATCTCTTTCCTCTGGTTCTATAGTGCTTCCTACCCACCACTATCATAACCCCAATTCTACCTTACAAATCTGGCTAGACCAGAGCATGTACATGGGTACAGAAAAGAGCTGGTAACACAGGGAATCCAGGACATATAAACACCTCAGGACCAATAATGAGAGTAGTGATATCAGGAGAGGAAGGAGAAGGTGGGGGAGAGGGGAGAACTGATCATAATGATCTACATATAACCACTTCCAGGGGGATATATAATAGAAAAGTGGGTGAAGGGAAAGATCAGTCCGTTTAAGACAGGAAAAAAAATAATTTAAAAATTATCAAGTGTTCATGAGGGAGATAGGGTGGGGGAGGGAGGAAAAAATGAGGAACTGATTCCAAGGGCTCAAGTAGAAAGAAAATGTTTTGAAAAATGATAATGGCAACAAATGTACAAATGTAATTGACACGTGGATGTGTGTATGGATTATGATAAGACCTGAATGAGCCCCCAATAAAATGATCTTATTAAAAAAGAAAATAATGATGGCAACATTAGTATACCTGGTAAAACTGATGTATGAGACTACTAGCTGTAGTCTACAATAAAAGAGCTGTAGGAGACTACAATAAAATGATTGTTTATATATGTTATATGTGTGTGTACAACAAGTCATCTGTAGGCCTCCATAATGGGATAAAATTATGGTGGAATGCAACACATTTTCTCAGGTCACAGCCCTGATACAATGAACAAGATATTTCCTTGTGGGTGTGGCCACCTTTCAATATGAAATCACTATGGAAATTTTTGCTTTCACTTTTTATGAGTCTGGACCCTTCATCTGGCCTGTGGACTTGAGCCAATGGTCTGCTATACCTGCCATCTGACTTCCTGACCACGGGTTCATTTACTTTTCCATTTACTAGCCTGACCTGCTAAACTTGGTTTCATCTGCATCTGAAGCCCTAGCCTGTGGTCTTCCTGCTGACCTTGGGTTCATCAGCCTTCAAAGCTATGAGAATCCAGAGAAGCTTCCAGCTTAACATTTGGCCACAGAGTCAGACTAAAGATCTTTTTATATGTAGACAGAGAAAGATGTGTGTGTGTGTGTGTGAACTTTCAGCAATTGATTTTTCTAGAACTAGACCACTAATCCTTTTTTCTGAGATACCCCTGGGGAAACTAGACTTTCCAACTTTTTTTATTAACAACCAAATGCATTAATTGCACTACCGTAAAAGTCTACTATATACTAAAACAAATATTTCTGAGTGTTTTTAGTATCTCTCAACATCAAAATAAGACAGGGAAAGAGAAATGAAATAAAATTTAAGAATTAATAGAATATAGTTGTATTAGAGCCATTTTCAAACCATTTTAGACCATGACTTACTATCAAGTACTCATAACTACATATAAACAGATTTTTTGAATGCTTATCCTTCCTACATGTGAAGTCCCAATATCTTCTATTCTAATCCAGTTCATTGAAAGATAAGAAAATTGTTTTTATAAATAAACCCATATATTATTATTATTAATTATTATTATTTTTAGGAGCCTTGGGGGCTTAATGAGTTACAAACCGAACTGCTAAATACAAGGTCAGCATTTGAAATCACCAGCTGCTTCTAGGGAAAAAGGGTGAAGCTTTCTACCTCCATCAAGATCTGTGGCCTCATAGTCAGGGTTAGGTATAGCAACAATGTAACATACAGCTTCCCTCTAGTTCTTTAAAACTTCCTCCTCCCACTCTCATGATCCCAAGATATGAAAGAATAATAACAATTTATCATTAGCAAGAGCTCGTGAGAAAGGGAGGGCGGAGGAGAGAGAAGGAAAATAAAGAGCTGATAGCAAGGACTGACATAGAAAGAAAATGTTCTGAAAATTATGATGGCAAAAAACGAAATGTGCTTGACACAATGGGTGGATTGTGATAAGAGCTATATGAGCCCCCAATAAAATGATCAATTAATCAGGAAACAGCAAAAGACTTAATTAATTAATCAATTAAGAAATATTTTTGTAGCCTCAGAAACCCACAAGTGTTTTTAGCTCAAAGCACTAAATCCTGACTCCAACTTAAGAACAATTAGTTTTTACATCATGAACCTGCTACATAAGCACCTTCGTGAAATGATCACTGAAGATAAGAGTGCTACAGCAAGGTGTGGTGAAGAAACCAGATGGTGCCCAGCTGTCAATCAAATTAATGTCTGGGGTCTTAAGACTTGTATTCAGACAAGCAGCCGTCTAAACAAGGAATCAACTAAGTCCACACAGAAGAGACATGCCAGCTTGTGTGATCCGGAGATGACAATTATAAAATTCTAATATGGTGAGGAGAGAAGCATCAGAGCAAAAATTTATGAACATCCAATTTGTGGCGGGCTAAGGGGGATAGTGGGAGCCCAAAACCCGTCTGCAGAGAATCTAATCAGGTGGAGCCCCTGGCACAGGGAAGAGTCTAGCCACAAGGAAGAGTCTCAAACCGTCTTACTAACCGACAGAAGCCACTGTAATCCGTATTATGCTGAGCCAACCTTGACACTTACCCAGCTGACCACCCAGTAGATGAGATCTGAACAATTTCTGGGCACACGTATCTCTTACTGGTTCCATAACAGAAATTTCTCCCCAGGCTTTTTGAATGTTATTGGGGGCCTGTCCCTTATTGTGCATTATTTGTATTTTGTGCATATACTATAATAATTTTACCCTTACCATCTTAGCCAAATTTTGTTTTTTATTGTATTCTGTTGGGTCCCCAGGCTCTAGAGCACAAGAAGAGTAGCTGCGTAATGAGATTAGTTGATACAATGAGTAACAGCAAACACTGAGATAAGGGGTGGATGATGGGGAAGGGAAGGGGATCTCGGGGGTGGTTGGTGAAGATGGGATGTGGGGAGGGGCATCACTAGACTGGATTTTGATTGCACCACTCATCTTGGAGGCAATATAACTATGGGGGGGGGGGTTAAATTTTGATGTAGGGTTGATTGTACAATTCTTGATATAATTAAACCATTGAATTATACAATATATAAATTGTCAATAAAACTGTTGGGAAAAAAGAAACTCACAGGGGCAGTTCTACTCTTATAGTCACTATAAGCTAGAATTGACTTGATGACAATTACTTTCTTATATATATAAATATACACACATATTTATATAATAGTTTTAGATATATAGTAGAATCCCCAGATCTCAATGCTAACCCATTCTAGAAGGAGTTTTGAGCTGTTATGCAGTCAAGTTCTGAATCAATGTTTCACATAAGAAATAATTGAAAACAGATTAATCCACTCTCAATCACCAATTTTGCCTTTTTATACAAAACATTACACAGAAATGTCAAAGTAAATATCCACAGTTAAATAATGTAATTTAAATAAGAAACACAATGCTAAAAAAAAAAGTTGTTTGCTGAGCCCCAGTGGCGTAGTGGTTGTGCACGGGACTGCAGCTCACTGGGATGGAGGTTCAATTCCAGCTCACAGGAGCAAAGGCTGGGCCTCCTACTCCCACCACCAGAGAGCAGCGATACCCCCCCACACACACAAAGAAAAAGTTGTTAACAGCTACAGTATTGCTCATACCTTGAGAATGATGAGGATCTGGATCTGTGAACACAGATGTGGAGAGGCGGTATGGAGAGAGAGGCATTGTTTGGAAGGGGAATCCCCTTCCATCAAATGAACTGGTAGCTGCTTTTCAGGAGTTTACTCTCTTCTTTGACTTTTCGCTGGCTGACTGTGAAAGTCAGGACCTGGCTGACTTTCTCTAAAAAATCTGTCTAATGTGGTCTGCTCTTGGCATTTCCTAGCCTGCTTTCTAAAAGAGTTGGCCAAACTATCATCAGCAATCAATTAACACGATCAACCAGTTCCTTATCATAAGGATTCTTTTCAAAAATCTCTTATGCCACTGCTTTCTATCTAAAAACAGAACATAAAACCACAAAACTAAGAAAATTATAGCATAATTATAGCATATCACAACTGTAAAGGGTTTAAATGACATGTGCTAACAATGCCAACTATGAAACACGAACTGCTTTTGTTCATGTTTTGTTTGAGCTCCAAGGCATATAATACATATAATTTTTATATTTAAAAACTGTACTTGTTTGTTTGTTTATAACCTCTGATGGCTCCTGACTTGAAGTTCAGGGATAAAGGTAATTAATCTAACTAGTTGAATTGCTTACCAATGAATAGGAAGAGGAATTAGAGAAGCAATAAAATATCTCAATAGAAAAGTATCTACTCTATTTTAATTATCTGAACAATTATTTTCTTTCAGCTATGTGTTAAACCATGAAGAAGAAACAGGCTGTCCACTTCTGTGGTATTAGGCCAGGAAAACCTTATGGACAGAATGGAAATGTCAGATACAGAATGTCAGATACAGAAAACTTCACAAAAAGAAGCAGAGCATTGTTGGAGGTAGGGCACAAGATGAGCCTCTCAGGTTTGAAGACACCCAAAATGTCACTGAAGTAGAACAGCCTTCTCAATGTAGAGTCAACCATAATAACATGTATGGAGTAGTCTGTAGCAGGAAAGCCTTTGGTCCTTCCTTTTCTAATGGAACACCACTCAAAAAAAGAAGAAACAGCTTTAAATTTCAATTAATAACCAGAACTCAAAATATATGAAGTATGAATCTAGGAAAATTAAAATCATAAAAAATGAAATGGAAAAAAAGACATTGAATTCATATTAACTGAAAGCATGGGCATTAGTGAGCTAAAATGGTATTGCCCAATTTAATTCAGAAAAATACATGGTTTACTCCACTAGAAATGAGGTAATCAAGAGGAATGTATGCATTCATAGTCAAAAAGGACATTTCAAGAACTGTCCTGAAAAACAAGGGGATCTTTGATACGATTATTTGTCTGTCTTCCAAGAAATCCAACCAATACAGCTATTATTAAAATTCATGCTTCAATCACAAAAGCTAAGGATGAAGTTTAAGAACTCTACCAATGTCTTCAGTGTGAAATTGGTCAAATATGCAATCTAGATACATTGATAATCATTGACAATTAGAATACAAAAGTTGGGAGGAGGGGAGGAAGAAATAATAGTTGAAAAATATGGCCTTGGTGATAGACACAAAACTGGAGTCACATGAAAGAATTTGCAAGATCACAATGTCTTCTTCATCATAAACACATTTTTCTAATTCTTGGATTTCTTTAGATAAAATACACAGGAATTAAATTGACAATACATCTTTGGGAAGAGATGATGGAGAAGTTCAATATGAGTAGCTATAACCCACGTGAGGGACTAACTTGGAGTAGATCACCAATTGCTCTTAGGTAAATTCAAGTAGAAGTGAAAGAAAATTAAAACAAGTCTAGAGGTGTCAAGTGCGACCTTGAGTTTATCCCATCTGAATTTTGAGAATATCTCATAAACAGACTTGCTGCCTTGAGCACTAATTACAGAAGTTCTGATGTGCCGTGGGATGACATCAAGAACGTCATAAAGAAGGAAGAAAAAGTCATTAAAAAGATAGGTATGAGAAAGAAAATAAAATAAAAAGGTATGAAAAAGACAATCAATATGGATTTTAGAAGAGATTTCGAAAATTGCTCCTAACCCAAGAGTAGCTAAAGCATTGGGAAGAACTGATGAAGCAAATGAAATGAACCAAAACTTTCAAAGGGAAGCTGGGAGATACAAAGCAAAATATGACAAGGGAATGTACAAAGACCTGTGTTTTATTGACTATTCTAAGACCAGTGACTTTGTGGAGCAAAACAAACTATGAATAACCTTGAGAAGACTGGGAACTCCGGAACACCTCATTGTGCTCATGCAGGACTTGTACATGGATCAAGAGGCGAATTGTGAACAAGAGAGTACTGCATGGTTAAAAGCCAGAAAAGGTTTGCCTCAGGGTAATATACTCTCACCATGTGTATCATCTGCATGCTAGGCAAATTACAAACAGGCTGGATGATATGAAGAAGAAGGCAGCATCAGGATTGGAGGAAGGCAGATGATATAACTTTGCTTGCTGAAAGTGGGAGGGCTTGAAACACTTGCTAATGAAGATAGAGAATTACAGCCATCAGTATTGATTACAACTCAATGTAAAGAAAACCAAAATCCTCACTAGCTGACCAATGGGTAGCATCATGACAAATGCAGAAAAAAAAATGAAATTGTGGAGAATTTCATCCTGCTTTACTCTATACTCAACACTCATGACCAAATGACGCATTGCATTGGATAAATCAACTGCACAAAACTTGTTTAAAATGATTAAAAGCACAAATATTACTTTGAGAACTAAGATACACCTGACCCAAGCCTTGGTATTTCCGGTTGCCTCACATGGATGTGAAAGTTGAACACTGAATACCGGAAGACCAAAGGTCAATGGATGCACTTGGTGTGCTGGAGAATATCGAAAGTACCATGGACTATGGTAAGAACAAACATCTGTCTTGGAAGAAGTATAGTTAGAATTCTCACTAGGGGTAAGAATGGCAAGACTTGGTCTCACATCCTTTGGACATGTTGTCATTAGAGGCCAGTCCCTGGAGAAGGACATCGTGCTTGGTATAGGTACAGGACTGTGAAAAAGAAAATGACCTTCACCAAGACAGATTGATTGGGCAGTGTGTGGTTCTACTGTATGTAAAGTTGCTATGAATCGAAACACATTTGACAGCACCTAGCAGCAACATGGTATAATTTGTTCCCATAGAGAACATTTCAATTCAAAAGACATGCGTTTAAGTCTTACGTCATCTTGAGGGTCTTGAACATATCCCATTCACACCCTTGGGATTCCTCCTCCTCCTTTGACAAACACCACAGCCTTCAGGTAGGATTACAACTCAATGTAAAGAAAAGCAAAATCCCCACAAACCGACCTGTGGGTAACATCATAACAAATGGAGATGAAACTGAAGTTGTCAAGGATTGCATCTTCCTTGAATCGTCCTTTGTGAAACAGAGATAACATTCACTAGCTCAGAAAGTTTACAAGGATAAAGAAGAAAGAACATGAAAAGTATGACCACAAAACAAGAGGACGGTGATTGTGTGGTTCCAGGGAATGAGTGCTACAGCCACTGCAGTTTTTCTTTTGTTTGATGAGAACAGCTAAATGGGCTCTTGGAAACATTTTAGAGGGTGTCTCACTGCTTGGTCAAATCACCCCCGCTACTAGCAGTCTAGAGAAGAGCAGGGACAGATCACACAGGAAGTAAGGAAAGCAGGTGTTTAGGGCAGAACCAAATTTGAGGGCAGCAGGTGCCCAAAGTCAAGGCCCATCTCTGGAATGCAGTCAGGACCCAAAAAAGAGAGAGCACCTCAAGTGAACCGGTAGGGCACTAAGTAAAATTAGTAAGAGAAGGTGCCCACAAAGTCCAAGCAGTGTCAGGAGAGTTCCCCATGCCCCCCACCCACCCACCCACCCCCAACACACACACATACACACAAGATTTTTTTTAAGCTAAGAGGCCCCTGCCACTTCAGGACCTTGGTTGACATCTATATTCTGTGATCTCTTCTCGTGTGATTGAAACTTTATTTTAGTGGCTTCTTGGAACTATGCATTTGTTTTGTTTTGTTTTCTAACAGTATGGTGAGTGGAAGTGGCTGTCCAGCCTCACTCTTACCTCTTGCTATATTCACGCAACTGGACCCAAGTGGGAAAGTACAAACTATAATAATAGCATTAAAAACAAGTTACATCAAGGATTTAGCTAAGCCACCTGCCTACAGAAAACTCATACACCCCACTCAATGCTCGCGTAAGCAAAGGAGAGCACACTGCAGATTATCAGGGTGTAAAGCCTGAAAAAGAGGGAGTGAGGCAATGAGAAGCAGGGGAAGGATGGGAGAAGGGGTTGGGGGGTGGCACTGGAAAAAAGATCTCAGCGTGCATACTTCTAAATCCTCTCAGAAGAACAAGATCCTTGGCCAAAGAAACTGGAAATAGGCACAGATAACCAACTCATGTGATAGGGGATGATTGGGATTTCCTGCCACAGAAATGGTAATTGAAAGCCAGTAAAATGATTTAAGTTAGTGCTGGTTTATTCCTCTAAGCAGATGTGTCTCGCTTATCATTTGTTTTAATTATTCCTGATGTTTTGCCTATCGCATCACAAGCTTCTTCAAAGGGAAAGGAATAAGCAGTTGTCATAACAACAAAGCTCTTCATTACCCTGGGAACCTTCGACAGCTTTATTTAAAATGAAGGAGAAAAAAGAACCCTAACCAATTAGCTTTATCAGTCTGATTCATGTTCTTCTTAAACTGATAACAGTGTTTCCTGAAGAACTTACAATTTGATGGGGAATGTGTCATGAATATTTATGGTAACATAAAACTCAGGGGGAAAAAAATTGGCAAGCTAATTATCACTTGGAAGGTGTTTCTGGTCAAATCCCTGCCCAGTGATCTATTTGATTTTTTGTAACGACTTCTATTAAACAAATCAGAGAATTAGTGGGACTTTTGCCAACATCTATCCATTGGTTCAAGAGCAGCAACGAAATCTATTTCCATTTAAACTTTAAAGCAAGGCTTCACCCTCAGCTAATGTGATTCGTGCTAACCGTGCCTTCGTTTAAACCGGAAATGCTCTCGCTTGCCTCCCTCTTTCTCCTTCCGTGTGCCCGAGATAGGGCGGAAGTCCCTGGACAATTTTAATTCTGCCCTTCTCTGCAGAATTAAAAAAGGCAGATGTGTTCTTCTGCCCACAGGAGATAAGACAGAAGTAATTATTGTTCTGGTCCCAAATCCCACAGGTGTTTTCATTCTTGCCCTGTGACCACAGGAAAAATAAACAGCAAATGGGAGAGGCCTTTTTGGGGTGCTCATCAAGTTCAGACTTGACACCCAATATTTGAGCATCTTCTGCAGGTGAAAAAGTATGCAGGATTCAGCAAACTTTTTCTGTAAAGATTCAGTTAAATATTTTCAATCTTGTGAGGTGTAGGGTCTCTCTTGCAATTTATCCTCTCTAACACTGCTAAGGAAAAGCAAAAAATAGATCATATGTAAACCAATGGCCCTGGCCAGGTTTGGGCCAGTCATAGTTTTCTGACCTCAAAAGTTTCCAAAGAAATTAAATCTCTGCTGAGCCCTGGTGGCATAAGTGGTTGAGTGCGGGACTGCAGCCTGCAGGAATGGCGGTTCAAATACAGGGCCAGCTCTCAGGAGCAGCACTAGGTAGTGCCTACGACCACCAGAAGGCAGTGATGCCCCCACAAAACTAAAGTACAAAGAAATTAAATCTCTACCATGAAGTAATGGCTCTGTACATTATCTACGTAAACAACAGCTAGCCCTTGTATTGCATGTTCGCATAGGAGTTTCACAAATGTACTGTTCCATTGAATCCTTGAATGAGTACTACACTATGAGGCAGGTATTATCATTTTCTCCTCTTACAAATGAGAAAACTAGTCTGGGGGTGCTAGGTAAGTTGCTGGCTTTTCAAGATCACATAACTGATATCTTGATTTCGATTCCAATGTTCTTTCCACCACATGGCTACTGCCTTGTAAACACAAATGCACTTCATGTAAATCAAATGGGGAAAAGTAAAAGTGATAATAATTTCTAAACAATACCTTATGGGTAAATGTAGTAAGTGCTCAGCAAAACAAGACAAAAAAGAAAGAAAGAAAACCCATCCATATTCCTCAACTATTGAGTCATTGTTATAAAGTGAATTGTATTCTCTCAAAATATGTGTGAATTCCTGGCATTTATACCTGTGCACGCGTTCTTGTTTGGAAATAGAATTTTTTTTTGTTTATGTCACTATACCAGTAAAGGATACATCCTACACCTAATCACTTCTTAGTTATAAAAAGAAGAGAATAGATGCACCCACAATGGAAGACAGGCAATGTATGACGATCCTAAGTCAAGCAACTAAGTCACACATGAAGCCAATTGACCCAGCTAAGACTCTGCTTTGGACTTCAAGTCTCCAGAATGATGACAAAGTAAAGTTCTAACTATGGAACTTGTCACTTGTGCTATTTGTATTAATAACAGCACCAGGTAACAAATGCACTTCCCCATGCTGCTAATCCTGGTATTAGATCATTCTGAAAGTAATCAGGAAGCGTGTGCTGGGTGGCAGAGAATTAACCATTCAGGCCAAGTTCCTGCTCAAATAGTTGTGGTTAAGGAAGGGAATAAATTGACAAGACAGCATGGTATCAACTGATAAATTCAGGAGCAGTTATCAATCAGGCTGAGGGCATATTTATAGTCCACATATAGAAGAGATTCATCAATTATCAAAGATTATGCAGGCAACTATTACTTAATTATGACAATTATACACAGTCAGGATATTGCATTAGGAAACAGATGCACCATCTGTTAAGGAAACATGATTTAACTGATTTTCTCACTAGTTGTTAGCCTTGTGAATATTAACTCTTGGTCGTTCAGCTCAAAGGAGAAACTTCATGAAAAATATTGCTGATGGGCTTCTGCATGTGATATCCTTCCATATCCAATTTAGTTAAATTCTGCAAGCACTTATTAAATGTCTCTTAGATGTCAGGCAAAATAATCTCTCTTCCAAAGGGTTTATAGTGTTGGTATACACCAATGGATATGTCGTCCAGGAGACTTTGATTTCAAAAAGAGTTTAATGGTGTGTGAGTTGGGAAAGAAGATATCTGTAGAAAAGAAGGAAGGTCTCATGAAGAAAAATTGAGGGAAAATTTCATCAAGCTTAAAGTGAATTGACTTTTGTCATGAAAGGAGAGAGAAGGCAGCTTTTCCCATGCATGAGCTTGTGTGAATAAGGAAACTGGGGTGGGAAATAGACTTGTGGAGGTGAGGTAGAGAGTTCACTGTAGAGTTTGCCCATGAAGGTCACCCAGGAAAATTCCGCCTCGAGAACTTCTGCTTCTTTTTTAGCATTACCTAATTCTTATTTTTGCTCCTGTTGTTTTTTAGTTTAAGAAGTTGCCAATATTCAAGATGGAAGCTTTCACATTAAGTCAGATTGTCAACATCTCATGCAATTAGTTTATCTGACCACCAGGGGCATCATTGCTGCCTGGCAACTAGCAGCTGTGTAGTGCGGTTCCTTAATTAAACCAAAACCCACGACCTGGGGCCCATTCCAACTCATAGCAATCCTGAGGACAGAGTGGAAGTGCTTTGGAGGGCCTCTGAGGCTGTCGATCAGGGGTGCTCAATACATCAATCGTGATTGACCTAACTCTTTAAGTCTAACCCTCACAATGACCCTAAAAGTAACCCTAAGCCTAGGTCTAACACCAAACCTCACCCTAACCTGTCTATTTTTTTAAATGCCATGTGATCTACCCACACCACATTTAAAATCGACTAGTAGATCACGATCACCTGTGGACCTCCCTCCTCTCCCCCCCCCCCCACCCGCGTAGATCTTTGTGGAGGCAGATTGCCTCCTCTTTCTCTGCTGAGCAACTGGTGGGTTAGAATCACGCTCCAAGTAGTTGGCAGCCCAACGGCAAACATGCTGTGCCACCAAAATCCCTTCCCATTCAATTCAAAATGCAAAGCAAACCCTTTCCCGCCATCCAGTCGATCACGATCTCTGTGTCTATACATCTGTATGAGAGCAGAGAGTCTTTTCTTTCTCCTGAGAAGTGATTTGGAACCAGCCTTGCAGTTAGCATGCTTACCTACAAAGGGGTACCAAACAAAAGCTTTGAATTTTTTTTCAAAGCTATGTATTTAATTTTTTTTACAAAACAACCTCATCACCTTCCAAGTGCACGCCGTTACACTCAATACACTTGTCAAATCAGCAATTCCATTCTTGGAAACATTTTTCTAATTTAACTGTTTGAATGGCTGACAGCACCTCCCTCCTTTTTTCTTCACCTCTTCTACATCATTAAATTGCTGCCCTGCCATGTCCCCCTGCATTTGTGGGAACACAAAGAAGTCGCAGTCGCACAGAGCCAGGTCAGGTGTGTCAGGTGCATGGGGCAAGAGAGGAATGATGGGCTGTTGTTGTTTTTTTTGTCAAAAACTGGTGCACTGAGATGGGCTACATGAGCAGATGCATTGTCATGGTGGCAACCAGTACCACCTCCTCCCACCCACCATCACCCCTTGAATGCCATAAATCTGGCCTTTTTTGTTACACACCATTACACAATCTTTTCAGAAATTCTAAATAGAAAACTTGATTAACAATCTGATAGGTGGAACAAACTTCAAAATGCACTATGAGTCAACATTTTCAACTGTTTGGGAAATTGACAATTGTCCAGAACGAGGTTTGGCATCAGTCGATATTTTGTCTCTTTGGAAACAAGAAAACCACTCATACACTTTACTTTTTCCCATAGCATTGTCCTTGTAAACTGTGTTCAACATCACAATTCTGCGGCATTTTTCCAGAACAGGAATCAAAATTTCCCAGGCACTTGATGTTCTCTAAAATAGACCATCACAAAGCATTCAGTTCACCAAAAAAAGCAATTCCAGATAAATTTCTTTCACACACACACACACACACACACACACACACAAATCACTGTGACCAGAGAGAGCCTTCCCAGGCGATGCCACTGAGTGCACTTGACTCTGAGTGAGTTGCTTGATGTTGGCCTAGCAGGGGAAAGATACATACTACAAAAGTTCTGTCCAATAGAGCTTTTTCCAGTTGTTTTTTGTGGGATTTTTTTAAGGGAGGGGGTACTTGGGGGATGAGAACATTCTCTTGTATTAACCTCTAAATCCACCTAACTAGTTTCTGTGAACATTTAGATTTGCACTCACCATAAATTAATAAAATAGGCAAAGTAGAATGAGTCACATACACCGATTAAAAGACTAAGGAGTAATCCAATTACCTATAGACTAAAGTTGTGAATTTAATTCTGTAAAGAGCAATGAGAGATGACCTGAGTTAATTTTAGCTTTTTCAAAAAGATCATTTTGACTAAAATAAAGTTTTAACTTTATATGCTTTCTTTTAGAAAGTAAACAGGCTATTTCACAAACTGTGTTAGAACTAAATGTACTGTGAAGTACATTTATGATTTGATTTATAACTTGGTTGACCTCAATTTGAATCACTTGTCCTATATCTTTTTTTTCCAATGTTCAGCGTGAATTGCAAAACACTTTCCATAAAATCAAGCATAGCTATATATGTGGAGCCACAATCATTAAAATACTTTCATTTCATAACTTGTGTACTTGCCTTTATCTTTACTTTTCTTTATACTATTTATAGGCAATTATTATTTCAAAAAATCATTTCTGTTGAGTATAGTATAAAATACATTTATAAATAGAGATGATGATTTCTGATCATGTATATTCTATAACTCTTCACACTCGCTGTTGACTTTTTTCAAGTCTATAAAGTGTCAAAATGTCAGTTGATGCATAAGGAATTAAAGCTATTTCTTTTATAACTATTAATAATTAGTATCCTTAACAAGGTTAATTTTTATCCTACTTTTAGAATACTGTTTTCTTCATATAGTCCTGAAAAAATTGGTAATGTATGGCTTATAACATAGGTCATCTTTTATTTTTGAAAGTGAACAAGGTAATTTTAATCATCTTCCTGCCTATAATCAAATTAATTCAAGCTCTTTCAACAGTTCTCAGAGACAATACAACTGAGTGGGGATAGCTCACAATTTAGCTTACTTTTTCCTTTTTAATCATTTCTTTCCTTTTATTAATCACCTGGACCTTTAAAAGACTAATATATTTATAAATATCAAATTCCCATTTGGGATATTGGCAAATAAACAAAAGAGACCTACAAGAATTTTTTTCTATCAGCTAAGATTATTTTTTATTTCCATTGCTTCTAGAAATCTCCTAGACCCATTTGTTTTTAGAGCTATACTCTTTTTAGTTTATTACAAATGGTAGGAATTTGACAATTATATGTGAACTACACTTATTTTTATTTTATGGCTAGGGCCTGACTGATGACAAATTTTTTAAATAATCACTTTTAGTAAGGGGTCTTACAGAAGCTAACAAATGCTTTTCCCCACAATAGAAGTATTAAGAAGACTCCAATTATTTTGAAAGCCACTGAGTTTCTGTAACAGATACCCACATACATGCACACATTTAGGTGGTTGCTGTGCCATTCGTTCCTCATAAATCAAGCTGGCAGGTCTTTATAATCACTTGTGCATTTCATGTCTGGATCTTCTTTGTCTTTTGATATCTTCTTTGTGCTGAAACATTGAGATCATGTGTATTATTCCAAACGTGTTTTCACCGAGGAGATATAAACAGACATGCCTATATTCTTCCTAATCTATAATCTGATTTCTTTGCTCTTCCGCCAAGTAAAGTCATATTACTCCCTTCTCTCACCCCACCCCCTAACATTCCCTCACATTACATGCTCATATGAATTTGTGGTCGGAAATTGCCCCAGTCTATTTAAGAGTACTACTTTCTAAGCTTTTTCTTCTGTATTTCATATTGCATTTTCCTAAGCACATTCACTCCATTGATCAAAACACCATTATCTGGTATAATTCTCTGCTTATCTTTACTCAAATAATTTCTTTTCACATCTTATGCTCGTCCACACCCAAGAGGAATTTGGGGAGGGTTTCAAGAGGCCCTCTAGCAAATAGCTGTGTAAAAGTCCAAATACTTTTTTCTTTTTTTTGACATGTTTCCTGCCTGGTTTGCCTCCTCAGTCATTGTCCAAGAGACTCTGAGAAGCTGTAGGAATATGCGGGCACAGGCTCACAGCCCGGCCTGATCTCCGACATTATGGAAAAGGATTGTATATCACGGGGCCCTGGGCCCTGTGCTCCTCCATGCCACCTGGACAGGGCCCGGGGAGAGTGACCTCCTGGGAGTATCCACATCAGGGAAATTCCAAATATTTTACTGAGCGTGTATTCCCTTTGTTTAATCATTTATGTCTCTAACTCTGCCCCCTTGAGACATTAAATTGATCTAGCATCATTGGAATTAGTGATTTCTACATCTTCATAATCCGCAGGGTCACACTCACTATGTGAAAGAATCAGAATCCCTAAATTATCACAGCAACGTCTGTCTGGGTGATATGCTAAGTTCTTAAGTATTATGGTTGAATCATATAATAAATAGCTTTGCTGAATATCTTTCAATGGTCTCTTGATTTGCTTTTAATTCTTACATGTAACTGATGTCTTCTCACTCCCAATAGAATGTGGTTGAATGGATTTCTTGGGATTTCTCACAGTTCCTAGGACTTATTCCCAATGGGGGGTTAGATATGTGTGAAGAAGGAGGGAGAGAAGGAAAGGAGCAAGGATTAGTAGTGACAATAAGAGCCCTGAACACCTTACAAAGGAGGGAGTACAGGAACCAGAGCTTATTGACCACCCCACCATCTCTCTTGTCACTACAATTCTTGCAGAAATTAGAAGCCAATAAATACTGTGTACCATTTCTCAGCCAAAAAAATAAGTGCTCTCATAAAGAAATGGGAAATTATCAACTTTTCAGAGTCTTAGTTAAACATGAAATATAAAACTCTGATTAGATGACTATACTTGGATATTCAGCACATTTTGACAGCCCTAGATTCAGTACACAGCAGGGACTCAACACATGTTTGCAAGATTCATTAATAGTCATATATAACCATTTGTGTAAACTTGATCATATGCCAGTCACACTGTATGAAAGCCTTTATCTTTTTGAAAAACATACTGAATTTATTTAAACAGCCAATTGTTTAATTTTCTATAAATACGTGTTCAATAAGTATGACTCACCTTACTGAGTTCTTCCTACAGCTCTATGAGGTAGGTATTATTTTAATCATCATTTATACATTCATACAGCTGAGGTTAAACATGAATAACTCATCCAGGATTTTATATCTAGCTGCAAATGGCTGGAAAGGGTTCAAAACTAGACACTCTTCTCGGATCCAGAGACTGTGTTCTGTAGGTAATGAACACGATTAAGCCTGAATTACGCAATTCTTGTCTGCAGGCTCTTAACCATGCTCAGCACCATAGATTTAGCATTATGGTGAATGCTATCCAGTTAAGAATATATAACAATAATAAGAAGTAATGATGCAGCCTCGTGATTTTATTAAAAGATCTCTGGGTGATCTATACACAGATATTTTTAAAGTTTTATTGGGGGCTCTTATAGCTCATCACAATCCATTTTGTCAAACACAACTTTTGCAATACTTATGCCTAAATCTAGACAACAAATTATTAACATTATATAGCAGAGATCAAATACTCAATCCTCTAAGGAACCATATGCTAGTGTAAGCAAAAGGATAGATCTCTATATTGCTCTGCTGTTAATTTTTCTCTGTGTTGTCCCAGTTCTTTCTTATTGTCTTGTGTTCTAAGGCTGCCTTTTCTCCATTCTGGGTAGTGTAGGACAAATTCTTGGTCTTTGCATCTGCAAATGCACACAAGTCACTTGAGCTTCTCCCTTGATGAGTTTGCTTGTAGACTTGATTCCCTCTAATACGCAAAGTCCTAGAAGTTGGTCCGGAGCCCTGAGGTTAACACAAGGGTTGAGGTTCAACACCATTGATCGCTCCCTGGGCAAAAGATGAGGCTTGAAGCACCCTAAGATTTACAGCCTTGGAAGCCCACGGAGGCAGGTCTACTCTGTCCTGTCGGACTGCTATCAACTTAATGGCAGTAAGTGAATGAGAGGTGAGTGAGATGCTGGTCCTGTTCACTTTTCGATGGTGATCAATGCACTCATTCCTGCTAGAACAATTCATGCTATTTATTATCTTTTTGACAATAAGTTCAAAGATTAGATTCTATTGGCAGCAAAGCGGACTTCTTGTTTGGGAAACACATTTCCTAATGCATCAGTGTCATATCCTGTCATTCTATCTCGTTGGAAGTATGATTCAGAGTTGTTCCTATTTAGTGGTTTCATAAGCAGTATTATCTGAGCTCCATATTTACTTTGTGTTCCTTTTTCATGTGTTTCCTAGGGCCAGTTTGTTTCCTTGGTGTACCATGGGCTTGCGAATAAGTTTTCTAAACCGAAATGAAATACATTGTCATTGAATCAACTCCCACTCATGGTAACCCTCTCGGACAGAGTAGAATTGCTCCTGGAGGTTTTCAAGAACTTACTGAAGCAGACTGTCTGCTCTTTCTCCCATTTGAGTCAATGCTCAGCACTTAACCCTCTGTGCCACCATGACTCCTAGAAAAACCTATATTCCTACTGGCGGCAAATCATCCTGCCACCCTCTGATGCGAATAATCCAATGACTCGACAGTGGTTCTGACTCCTTCATTCACCAAGGGAACCTCTGGACCTTCTCCTGTGGGTAATTCATGAAGTAGTCCATATTCTCAATTCTGAAATGCAAAGGAGAGCTGGTGAGGGAAGAGGCTGTAACTTCCCTTACTCCTTCAACAAGGTCTTTTTGACAGCCCCTAGGTATTAGAGAAATGGCAATGAACAAGGCAGGCAAGAGCTGTGAGTGCTTGGGATTCACATTCCGTGACTTTGTCATTAGTTAGTATTTGCCACTGACATTTTACATGGAAAACATATGTTAGGTGTTTAGGGGCAGTCAATAAATAACATCCCTCTTTCCCAATTTAGCTCAGAACCAATTTAGATATGGGAAAGATGGACAGATGGAGATCAAACCAACAGCTTTATCACTGTTAAAACTGAGTGAGGACTGTGGCTTTAGATCTGTCTTTATCACTGAATTTAAAAGACTTGTTTTCTTATTCATGGGTATTGTTTGACAGCTGCATGCCACCACCCCTCCATAGAAGCAGCACCCTTACCGCATGGCAGAGGGCTAACAAGACGTATGAGTCCTGTGGACACATTCACCCTGACAAAAAAAGTCCAGAAGAGGCTGAATCAAAAAAGTTTGCTTTTTTCTCCGGTACCCATGCAACAGGTAACTGCTTTGTTAGCAGGGGGAAAATCCTAGCAAAAAGCGTTCACATGTAAGCAAGGGAACAGAGTGCATATCTATACTAATTAACAAAAGAAATCCTGAAAGACAAGTAAATTTGAGTCAGGGGGAAAAAAATTTTGCCCTTGCAACACTGAAGGTTTACTGACACTTATGAAAAACTCTCAAAGATACATGGATGTGCAGGTTAATTGACACTGACTTTGAGAGTCTGTGCCATGCAGTGATGTCAACAATTGATCCTCATACCTAATACCCACTTTCATTTTGAAAGAAAAATTGTGGGTGGAGAAAAGTTGCACAGATCAGGAGTTGCAAGATTTCCATTTACACCCAAATTAAAATAAACAGCCATTTAAAATATGGTCCATATAACAGTGAAGAGTAATTACAATGGTAATTTTGGAAAATATTTTTAACAAAGCGTTACCAGTAGAGACAAGTCGTATGAATAAGCCTATCGTAGAAAATTCAATATCGCCTTCTTGCAGGCTTGGATTTATTAAATTCTTTCCCAATATAATCTAAGTACAAACAAATGGTTTTCACCATAACAACTAGAGTCATCACCAATAAGACCTCGAGCCACGTTGGAGGACGACTCGCTCACTCTAGAGGCTGCTGCAAACACGAGAGTCACTCATATTCCAAAACTGTTGCTTGTTCCTAAGAGATGGGGTCACACTGTTCAGCCCCCCAATTTATTTAAATCTGTTATTTTATTTCAAGTGCTAATTGTCTCTCACAACAAACAGAGACTCCTCTCAGCTGCAATTATTGGCATTACAATAGATAATCAACAGGAAAGCCTGAACACATAGCTAGCAGAGTTGCCTTGGTTACAAACCCACGATGCTTTTGGTATTACAATTCTAGATATATTGCTAAATTTCCTAAAACACCCCAAGAGTAGAGAGTTGCATTATGTTTGCTTCTTCTTTGTGTCACATTCATGTTGGTTTTAACCAATGTGGAATCTAAGGGAATATTCTTTTTTTTGGGGGGGGGGCGGGGGGGCATCACTGCTCTCTGGTGGTGGGAGTAGGAGGCCCAGCCCCACTGCTGGAATTGAACCTCTGTCCCAGTGGGCCGCAGTCCCGCGCACAACCACTACGCCACCGGGGCTCAGCCCCCAAGGGAGTATTTTTACAAGGTCTCTTCAATAACTAAACCCACAAACTAACTGGGCATTCACGTAGAGCATTTGGATCCACAAGGAGTCTTGAAAAAGTTCATTGGAAAATTCCATATCTTTCCATTGCATTTTTTCCATGAACTTTTAAAATCCCCTTCACATAGTTTCAAGACTTTTTAGAATAATAAGTAAAATTCAGAGTTATGGTTTTGTGCTAGACTAGTCTATTAGTATATTTACTCTATCCACAATCACATAATGTTGCCATTAATTATATTCTTACCCCCCCCCCTTTTCTTAAAAGCAAACTGGAAAATATATCATCTTATGACCCAGCTTTATGTCAGTTTGAAAATGGCATTTCCCTATGAGTACAGCTTGAGTAGGGTTATGAGAGAATACCAAAAGATATACTACCTTACAGGCCTCTGATAATAATCATTTTGTTTTGTTCTCTCAGCATCATTTTAGGAAATTGAGATTGAGATTTGGCAAATAGGACATTCACTCAGAGAATGATCTATTAATATAAATAGCAGTTTAGAAAATCCATCATTATCATTCATAGAACATCTTGCTCACCAAGCTTTATTAGTATCCAGTATGATCATTCTTCTTGGTTGCAAGTGATCTTTTGTTTTTTTTTGGTTTAGTTTCTTCTAAAATATAATGTGTAGCCCTAAATGACTAATAGTTCTCTTCCTCCAGAGAAGATAGGCAGAAATATAAAGGATAGCTATGATTTGTTTAAAATTTGATATTTGACAAAGCCTATATTGTAATTTAATAATTTAATAGACCTAGCGCCATTTAATCATTGCAAGAACCCTACTTTCAGGAGAGAATTAATGTCCCTATTTATAAACAAAAAAGAGGCCCCGTAGCACAATGGGTTAAGTACTCAACTGCCAATTAAAAGTACAGTAGGATGCTGAGCCCCGGTGGCATAGTGGCTGAGTGTGGGACTGTGGCCCATTGGCTTGGCGGTTCAAATCCAGCAGCAGCTCTCCAGGAGCAAGACTGGGTAGCTCCCATGCCCACCAGAGGGCAGTGATGCCCCCCAAAAAAGTACAGTAAGTTGAGTTTACTTACTATTCCATGGAAGACAACATAATTGACCTTTTTCCATCATAATCCTTTTACATATAAAATGGGAAAAATAAGAGAAGTAGATTTAAAATAAGAATGACATGAGTTAGCACCTGTATAACACGTAAAAGAATAACAGGCAGATGGTGATCATCCAGTGTTAAAGCTTTAAATGTTTGCCATGTTGTATAGCTTCCCAAAGTGACTATAGTTCGGGGCTCCAATTATATTTCTATTGTCACCCTTTATATCTCCCATAAGCTTCCTCGTATTTTCAGAGTTACTGAAGATTCTAAAGTACCATGATGCAAAGCATAGTTCAGATGGGCCATAAGCCAAAAACCAGACTCCTGCCATGGAGTCGAGGCTAACACACAGCAACCGTATAACATGTACCAGCTGCTCCATCAGGGCTCCAAGATAGGCTGCGATATATATTTCAAATGTACACGTATATTATTGTCTTGTGGTCTACACATTTACTACTCGTATTTGCAACTTGCTTTCCGCTACGTTAACATTCTGATGCTGAAGAAGTTCCAGTAGCTCCATCCAAGTTGGCCCAGGGGTAACTGCCGCAGAGATATCTTCCTGTTCTGTTTTCCAGATCCCCGGTTAGCTATATTTCCCTCTGAGGTTCTTAGAGTGGCCTTCCCTAGGTTTCCTTCTCTATGAAGCGGGTTTTTCAATCCCTTCCACTGATAGTGCGTGCGCTGGATTGCTGAACTCTTGCTCCAAACTCACCCTTCTCTTTCAGGTCAAGGCGAGGGCATCGTTGACAATATGGTTCTTTTGTCTACACGCACCACCACGAGGGGACATGAAACCCAAACCACACTCACTGCTGGCGGGTCAATGCTTACTCACCGAGACCTCCTCATTCCCTGTGGGTTTCTGAGAATGCAACTCTTTACAGGCCCAGAAAGCCCAGTCTTTCTCCTGTAGAGCAGCTGGTGGTTTCTAACTCCAGCCATGTGGATCACAGCCCCACACATAAGCACTACACCACCAGGGCTCTAGAAAGAGAATAAAACCACACCAAACCACTTGTCGTGGAATCCATTCCAAGTCCGGTTGATTCCAAGTTTGTCGGTTAGATTGGAACTGTACTCTGCAGTGTCCTTAAATGGCTGGTCTTTCAAAAGTAGATCATTAGGCCTGTCTTTTCTACATGAACTCAGACCAACAATCTTTCCGTTTAGCTGCAAGTGCATTAACCATCCAGGGAATCCTGAGAGGTAGGAGGGAGTTCGTCTCATATCCCCTTGTCCAGAAACATGTAGCAATAGTAGTGGTCCCAGACCGAGCTTTTCCTTTTTTTTTTTTTTTTTTTTTTTGTGGTTTCTGGGCATTATTGTCCTCTGGTAGTGGGAGTAGGAGGCCCAGCCTTTGCTCCTGTGGAGCTGGAATTGAACCTCCATCCCAGTGGGCCACAGTCCCGTGCACCACCACTAAGCCACTGGGGCTCAGTCCCCCAGCTTTTTCATTTTTATCTTACTTTATTTCTCAGCGCTCTCAGACACCTTTCAGGCATTTGCTGGGAAGGACATCCTCAAAGATCGGAGTCCTCAATCCATGGAACCACTCCTGTGACTTTCTGAGCAGCTAGGCAGCTTTCCCTGCTCAGAAGTTTGAATCCCAGCTCTACAGGGACTCTTCCCTAAGCTTCTAAATTCTGATAACTCCAACTTCTTTCCTTTGTTCTTCCAGCCCTAGGGTGGTGACTGCTTCCAGTAGCTGGTATTCTATGTTACATGAGTGCTCCTTTTTCATTCTTCCAATATTTGTCTAGCCAAGTCCTTATTTTAAATTCCCTCTGTTGAAATACCTAATGCCATGTCTGTTTTTCATCTGGACCCTAACTGTTCCAAATGACTGTTTGAAGTGTTATATTCTGGGGAGTATTAAAGTGAAACCAAGAAAAAAAAGTAGAAGGAAAAATGTAAATGTATCTCACAAGAACAAGAAGACTTTTATGGGGGGTACAAAATATATTTCCCCTGAACCCCCAAATAATTTTACTCAATCCAGGCATCGCATCATGCCTACAGGGGAAGGTCTGACATTTCCTGATTTCATCTGCATAGAACAACCAATCTTATTAGAGTTTTTATTATGCTTGTAATAAAAAACAATAGGGCAGTTTCAAGTGATGAGACCTAAATGACACTGTGTTCATACTTTCACAATTTGGTTTTAGACCATGGCCCACCGCATTGGATAAGTGCCGGGAAAACCTGGTCTCTGTACTGGTGTCCCTCACTTCAAAGGTTCACTTTGCTTTCAGTAGTTGTGAGTCGGACTGTGTTCTGAACAGTTAGCGGTTTGAAACTACCCACCACTCCATGGGAAGAAGCTGGGTCTTCCCACTCCTGCAAACCGTCACAGTCTTGGAAACTTACAGAGCCGGGCAGCCCTGTCCTATAGTGTCATTATGACTCAGCATTAACTCGATGGCAATAAGATTGGGGGGACTGATTTCATATCAGAGCCTGTTGGTGCTAATAGAAAGAAACCTAAAGAGGCTTTTCGCTTTTAGTTCATTTTGTAGCCAGCTAATAGCAGTGAGGGTATCAACTTTCAACTCCTTCTCTGGCGGTTTGTGTTGCTTTAAGGTTTATGTGTTTTTAAAAAGGATTTGGTAGGTTATTGGGGATGGGTATAATTATTTCTTCACTTTATATAACTCTTCACAGGAATTCTCTCTACTTGTGGGGTCATGGGGGAAACTCAGCTTCTCTAAGTAAGCTTCCAATTAATATATTCTTATTCGTGATAACGCCCAACGGTCATTACTTGCTGCTCTGTTGTGTGGACCTGCCTTTCTGTAGTAAAGTTTAGCTATGCTCTTGCTTTACTAGTATTTCAACCCCTTCTCCTCACTTGATTTCTGAAATCAAATTCATGTTCTGAACCTCCCTCTTGGTCTGTCTAATGAGATTTCTTGGCATATTTCCTCCCCCGGGGGACCCTTAGACACAAGCTCTTGCCCTTCTGCCATGGCTTCAAACTTTTCACTCATCTTCCAAATCTTTCATTTTAGTATTTTAGATTTGAATCTCCAGATTTCTGGTTCTCACATCACACCTTTGGCTATTCTTCTATTTCTTTTCCACCTTGGAAGCTTCTGAAGAGACATACTTCTTAATATATCTTTCTCATCTTCTTTCCTAGAATCTAAGTGAGATCTAGTCAATTAATAAGGCTCTTTTAACTATAACTCCTTATTATAATTCTGGACTCTACAGTTGTGGCTATAACAACACTTGGGGGAGGGGGTGATCATTCTCTACTATACTAGAATTGGGGTAAATTTAAACCCTGACCATTGTAAAACGTGTGAACCAAGCTCCACCTTTTGTTCCCTTGAGGCATCCTTCTGCTTCATTGGCAGGTATCACTGAAGGCACCATCTTTTGCTTCCCTTCACTAAAAGACAGACTGCACTTCCATCAAAGCCCTTCCTCCGTGTTGAAGAGTCAGCAGGACCCAGAGAGAAATGGTGGGACCACTGGGAACAACCTACCTGAAGTGGTAGAGGTCGCTGACTTAAGATATGTTGCATAGACTGTGGCACAGAGACTCCGAAGTACAATGACACGAGGATGGGGTATCCCTTCTCCACCTCTGGCCACTACTATAGACTGTGAGACAGAGCAACAGGCAGCTGGCTTCCTGCGCCCTGGAGGCGAGTGCTAAGGACTGAGAACTAGAGAGAGAGTGGACTGCTGACTGAGAGGAGACGCTGCTGTGAACCAATGACTGCATCCTTACTGTTTGCTGATCTTGGCTTCTGGTCACCTAGGACCTTCCCTAATAATTCTCAGTATTGTCTGTGAGCCCTCTGTAGCCATTGACCCCAGCACAGAAACAGTGTCATGAGAGGGACAGTTGATATCATAATGAGGTCCAAGGGGATGTCATAAGGAGACATGGCCGTCTCCGATCTCCTGGTGATAGGGAAGCCAGAGGAGGTTTGACTGGTCCATCCCCATGGCTGTGTACCACCTGGGTTGTTTCTGTAACTCTTGCTCAATATGTTTCAACAGTAAAGAATACAGCTAGCAAACTCCAGCCCTGAAGTAGACTTAACAGCTTCCACTCTTGCCCTGAGAGAGAGAAAAGTCCTCTTGGTCCTTTGTCCCCTCCAGTTTCCCTCTGTACTGCCAGGTGAGAATGGCCACACAAGGAACCCTGGCAAGACCAAAAGAAAAGCCATCCAGCTTAGCTCAGGTTCAAAGTCATAAACACATTAAGATGCTTACTTTCTTAAGCCATTAATGTTTGGTGTGATTTATTACACCACAAAAGGTAACAAATATATAGCAATAGGCCATTGGTTGGCTCCTCTTTATTCATGAAATTAAGACCACCAGAATCAGGTTTTTCCCATCCTGTTATGATGCTGCTGTCATGACATGGATACTTGTACAGTTTTTTAAAAAATCAATATATATTGATTTGCTTTGTCACTTGGAATTTTGTGTTTTGCTCCATATCTTTGTTATTTTCCAATTGTATAACTAGTGTAAGCTTTTCATCTTCCTTGTCCAAATAATTTGTTTGATTTCTACTTCTAAGAAATCTTCCTTTTACAACAAATAAGTGATCAGCCTAGATTTTGTCCATGTTGAACACAACAATAACTGTAATCAAGGAAGATAATACTCTGGTGACTCTGGTCCATCAGAATTTTGCCCTGCACAAGTTCCCTGCTTTTGAAATGTAGAGTGACTTTCTTTATGGGATTTTTGTGTCAATTTTTGTCTCAATGGAGTTTTCTCTATCTTTTCTTCTTGCTAAAGTGGCATCCTAGTCCTTGGGCCTCTGCTGATCTATGAATTATGTAAATCAATAGCAAAGCACTGTGAAAAGGTCCAGGGAACCAAGCAAGTCTTAGGAAAAATGGACTGTAAGGAAGTGTAGGGTCCAAAGTAATATTAAAAATAAACAGCTTTCTCAATTTCATATATATAGGTGTGTATATATATATATATATATATATATATATATATATAATCAACCTTATAGGAAAGACTAGACTAGAGTTATTCCTTTGGGTTTCCAAGTCTGTAAAATCTCGATGGGAGCAGGACTCATCTTTGTCCTGAGGAGCAGAGAGTTTCAAACTGCAAGTTCTCACTGCAGCACCAGCCCACACTCAAAATCCACCCTCTCTTACAGCACCAATACAGAGAACTGCATTAGACAAATTAAAAGACTTGTGGAAAAAGCTAAACCAGAAATCAGTAAAATAGATTTCCTCTACTTTAAGAGCTTTTGATGACGCTTTTCTTTTGTTATCTGAGTCATGTCAATAGTAACTAAAACACAAGGTCTAACTGTAACCGAAACTTTAAATTATTCAGAGGCTGGTTATATGGCTTGTGAGTTACTGTATCTCTTTTCACATCTCACGCTTCCTACATCCATTAGCTCCTCCAATCAGAGGGTGGGCTTTGAAGATTGGATGTGGAACATGGAATCTTCCATCTAAGGAGACTTAAAGACTCACGATTGATAGATTGGGCAATTGTCTTAAGAAGGAAAGGTGTCATCAAGTGAATCAGTAAGTACCAGTGAATCTTGCAGGTGCCCCAAGAAAAGAATATTATATCGATGGTAGTAATGAAACTAAAATTTGGAAATAGTATAATGCTTTTGATTTTGATTTTGTCTTATTCCTACTCTTTATTCTAAGAAGAAATTAGAAATTGATTTTAATGAATTGTCTCTGTTTTGACAGATAAAAATTCCTAATCCCATGCCCCAGTTTAAACAATGTCCATGTTGCCTGCATGTGTACTCTTGCATGTCATTTTTGAAAATGTTAATATTGACAGTGTTATTTTCCTTACTTATCATTAGAGTTGAAAAGACTGAAGCAGCCTCAGTTGATCTGCCACAATGACACAGCATAAAGTTCCCTTTCAGAACAATGGTAGGTCTTGATTCATACATTGTTACTGACTATGTTTGAAACTAGAGTCCCTGCCACGCCAGTGGACACATAGCGGGGACTTCCCTGGATGGTTGAGTAAATATTGAAGGAACCAATTCTATGCACTCTCTTATGCATCAGATTTGTTAAAGGAGAAGAGAGCTGGGGAAAGAAAAAGGCAGAAGATGCATGCTAAAGATACTTGTTTCTGCTTCTGAGAAATTCATGCTGCAACACATACATTAAAACTGAGGAGCTTCCATTTGAAAGGCAGGCATGTTTAGGATGTCATGCAAGGCCCATTAGGAATTCATCTCTGATAATTTATCAGGCTTCGCCAACTTATTTTTCACTTCATTCCCTCAACACCACCCTGCTTACTTTACAACCTAAAGATAAACCCTGCTAACCACTCTTTCACCTTTGCATTTCTTTCACACATTCTGATAGATCTGCTGGGGGCCTTCTTCAGCTCTACTGAGCTTGCTTACCCTGTCTGCCAGACTCACTGCCAATGCCTTCTTCTCCCTTTTCATTTGCACTAGTCCATCGGAGGAAGCCAGTCTCTACAGTGGCCCCCAGGACCTTTACCTGCTGCTAGTCATACTCATGTCATCGTGCTCACAACCAAATAAAGCTATTTTCTATAACCTCTTTTTTTAATGTCAAATTGTATCTTTCTGTGTTAGAGCACAAAAAGTAGCGACTTTCAAGTCACTCACTCAGGGCCAAAAAGCTGTCACACCTTGAAGAACCCCAATAAGTTCTCTGAAGAAGTAATTTGGGGAGAAACAGAGTCCTTCTTCCAGTGCCAGTATCAACTGCCAGCTGTGTGAGAGAGCCATTTTCAAAGTGCATCCTCTGGCCTCTATCATGCTGGTGTTGTTGCTATTCTTAGGTGCCAGTGAGTTAATTCCCATTCATAGTAACCCTGTGCACAGTGGTGACTAAAACTGATTGGCATTCTGATCATAACCCCATGAGAGATTGGAGTCAATATGGACTTGGTTATCAGTAAATCTAGACCCCTCCAAGTTATGTACAGCTTAGTTTGGGAATAGCTGTGCAGCAATAGCTTGCTGTACATGTCCATCATATCACGTGGTTCTTCAAAGTCTAATTCACAGTGTCTAACTCCTTGTCTGTATCTTCCATTCCCGTGAAATCATCTTGGGAAAAGAGACCTAGCACCACCACCCCTTTTGAATTCATTGAACTTCCATGGTCCAAACCCCAAACTAAAGCAGTTGCCTTTGAGTTGACTGACTGCTAGCAACCTCCCTGTGTCAGAGGAGAACTGTGCTCCCCGAGCTTTCAAGGAATGAGGCTTTGGAAGGAGATTGCCAGACCAGTCTTTGAGAATATTTCTGGGTAGCCTCAAGGCACAGTAACCACTTGTGCCATCCTGGGACTCCTTGTGTATGGTCCAAAGGCTTGTTCCTTATTATGGTACAGAGCTTGCAATTGCCCAAAGGTGTATTTCCCAATGGGCAGAGACAAGTGAAGGGTAAAATGCACCTCTTCCTACACAAGTTGGGGGCTTCTACAACCAGGAAAAAGAAAGACAAGGGACTGAGACTCTGGGTTTTGTCAAACAGCTACCATTTTACCCACATCTCTGTCAGCTGTCACCCAAGACACCAAAACTGTACAAAATTTTAACAAAGTTTAATATAAAGAAAAATTAACAACCAGATATCAAGCATAAAAGAAAATCTTAAAAAGAGAATGACAGCAGATTTAGGGAATATCCACTGCATCTAGCATTGAGATAAAGTTCCTAAGGAAGGAGTGTATTTGGGAGAGAACCCTCTGTCAAGCCTTGAGGTCCCGAATGTGGGGAGATCCTGGTGAGAGCACACTGAGCAGCAGAGCCATTTGCTAAGGTGAAGCAGCAGCAAAAGCAGAACTGGCTGGGGGGCTACTCTCTAAAGGTGGCTATGGGGTGGGCAGAAGGTTTCTAAAAGACGATACCACACGTCCAAACAGTGGAGAGAACATGCACACTAACTAGATCCAGGAAGCAGAATTGCTGTTTCCTCAAGTGTCCCTCCAGAGTGCTGTCGTGACAAGGCAACTTTGTGTCAGTTGGCAAGGAAGAAATATTCCAGCAGCAGCAGCAGGGCAATGAAGAGTGGGTTTGTGGCAGAGGCAATAGGTTGACAACTGGTACATCTATCCAGAAAGTGGCATGTTTCATATTTGTTCACTAAGATAGGAGTACCTTTCTCTAACTCACACAAAGGCATCAAATGATTCTGGTGATTTTCAAAATATCACATAACCTTAGTTTGAGGTACTTGGTGCCCAAAGGTTGCATATGGTCTGTTTTGCTCTTGACCCAAATGACTGCTTCTCAGAGGCTAGGTGCACCAGTGCAATCTCTTCAAACTTTCTATTGACCATATCATCAAGTTGAACTCAAGAACCACTTGGTATGCCCCCCTGTTTCACATCTGACTTGCGTTCCCTTACATGACACCTGATTCCCTATCCTGATGGATTTCTTGCCCATGACACAGCAGCCTGTACTTAGAGCAAAGATAGGAACAACATCGATGTCATGACAACTCCTGGACACTCTGTTAATATAAACGGAGTCCTTGTGACTGATAATATGTCTATCAAGTGAGTGTGGCGAATGAAAGATGAAAATTTCCCAAGGTTGGATCTGATGAAGATTCAGGACTTGTCAGGCTGTGATCCTAAAGCATTTGGTTTACAATATATATCAATCGGGGATGGATAATGTTTGTGATATCAAATCACAATATTATCACCATGAATGATATGACAGCAATAGTAACTTGCATAGAGTTACACAGCAGAAAACTAGGACTTGTCAGTGCTTTCAATTTGTTTTATATTTTTCTATAACATGAAATGATAGCTTAGCTATAAATACCTTGAAGTCTCTATTTACCCTGGTACCTGAAGATATATGCTAATTACATGTTGAAAGAAAACATTTCATTTCTAATGTATTAAGGGCAGAATTAACATCAGTTAGTTCATCTAACATTTACTGAATGTGGTGAAATTACACAGAAACAAGATATGATATCCTTTTCCTAAAGTAATTTATAATCTACTACAGCCTGTCTTAACTTTATATTGGGTTCTCCAAGCTGTCATGTGTCAGTGTTATTTTTCCTCCTTTCTCTGATGGGTCTATAGGAAATGAAATCCGAAAACAGAAACAGCTAGAGCATTAGCATCTGGAGTCTATGGAACATCACTCGAAGCAATCAGTTCTTCCATCTCGAGAAGTCCTTTCTCAATGACCAAGGAAACCTAGGGAAGATAGGCAGTCGGAAAGTAAGTTTACATCTCATGTTCACCATTGTCGTGTCAATTCTGACTCCCAGCAACCCAGGAGGGCAGGAGAAGGTCACCTCTGTGAATTGATGAGATGGTAACTTTTCACAGGAGTTTCTACATCTTTCTCCAGGGACCAACTCATAGTTTTGAAATGCTTACCTTGTAACCTACTATGTAATGCACCACATGAAGACTTGCAGGCACACAAGATGTGTAGGGCCTACAAGCCATTATTTTTAAGAGACACACAACTGAAAGAAGATAACTAATGTCACTGATTTACACATGTAGAAACTGCTGAGTTGGAGGAAGTTTTATTGTGGGTATTCTCAATAGCAATCATTTTTTAAAGATTATAATTAAATGCACATGACATGCTTCTAATATTTTGTTGTTGTTGCTGTTATTGTTGTCTGTGTTTCTCCTAATGTCTGCGTGTTCTAATTCTACAACAGCTGAAGTGATTCAATACTATTCAGTACCTTTCTTATTTACTTTGTTCTACATGAAAAGTTTAATATTTTATATTTTGGCTGGGGTAATATTAGATTTACCAAATCAATTTTTCAAAAGAACAATGCCATTTTAGTCACATCTCTTTTACACATGCATACAGAAATATATTGTGTGGTCAGTAAACAATGGAAAGTTTTGGATTACAAGTAGAAATATACAGGCAAATGAATCTTTGGTAATGGCCCATAGGGACGTTGACTAACCAGACCATCATTTGGCTTTTACATTCAATTTACTGGCTTCTTGACTATTATATAGAAAAGTTCTGAAATGCAAGTATTATTAAACCATGCAAAACAAAGCTCCCCTTTAAAATAGATATAAAAAACAAAACAAAACAACAAATTTAAAAACCAAAATAAAATAGATTTCAATGGAAGTAATGTGACTCTGCTGGGAACTGGTTTAAATATAAGGATAAGTCAAAAAGTACTGTATGCAATCATAGAAAACTTTCTTTTAAAAGTATCAAAATGTGGCACTGCTGTTTCTTGGCACATTCTCCATCTAGGTCTATGCACTTCTGAAGGAAGTCCTTCCATATCTGTCACCCTCCCCCCTCTAAGAGTTCTGTACTTTTCAATTTAGGCCGCATAGAAATAGAAGCGTGGGCACCCTTGAGGGACTCAAATAGAGATCATTGCAATGTCTTTGAATTGAGGGGACAAAAGGCATATGAGGGTATATGATCAGGATGGATGTAGTAAAGCTTCTCAATGAATTTCTCCTCGGATAGTCCTTACTCCCCTGGAAGAATGATCAGGTCCATTGTCATAAAGGAAAATATTTCCTCTATGTAGGAAATTTTTCTTTGATCTTTTTTCTCAACAATGCAGTTTTCAATATTCTGAACACTTCTTCCTAATAAGTCCCTGTTATTGTCCCCCTTTGGAGAGGGAATGGCTGCAGTTTCAGTGACCTTCTAAGCTTCTCTCTCTGTCTTGAATTGAGTTGGCCCAGCACATCCCCTCCAAAGACATGTTTGTTTGCACCTTACTTGTTTAAGACTCCCTAATAAGAGAAGCATGCCACTAGTCTTTATCCCTGGAAACATTCTCCCACCACTTCCGAGCTTCTGTGGAGCATCGATGATAATTTCTTTTATTCTAGTCTTTTAGTTCTCCTTCATTCTCTGAAACCTGACATTATACAGTTTGTTTTAAGAACTTCTGTGACTTCTCTAGCTTGTCTTAGAAGAGCAAAAATGGCTTCTTTTCTTTGTTTAGCTAGATGGTGTCTCTAGCCCTCCACCTCCCTGTATTAGCTTCACATTCACTTTGTACTGTCAAAAAAAAGAAGCTATTTTTCAGTCCTTTTCCCTCTGTACTGTCACTTCAGATTCACAGTTGCTAAGTGTTCCAGGAGCCCACCAGAGGGACTTTCTCATGGTGTGATTTGCAAACTTTGAAATAACACCCACCAGCAGAAGCACCATATGCTATGGAGTTACACAGTAAACTGACAGGAGCATCTCATTTGTCATTTGAAATTCAGAAAATGTCAGCAATTTTCATACCCAGAACTTGCCTAAATGACTCTCTGGTTAGCAAGGAGTAGCATTTGCTGTAAATGTGCGTGAAAATGTGAAACTTTATATTGTGATTCTAGAGGGATGATAATAGAAAAGCCAATATTAAGACCTACAAAACTTGATAAGCATATGGATAGACCGATCTGAAATTTCTATACCCACTTATATCCTATGTGGGTCTCTCCAGGTGAATGATTTGATGCAAAAGGTTTATGGCAATTGGATGATTCACTTTTTATAACATTGGTAATGCAAATGTATCTTTTTATGATAAAATGTAATACCAAAGAATATTTTTTAATCCATAAAGGCAAATTTAACATAAAACACAAGCTGTTCCCTTTGTGACTAATTTTCCTCCAGCTGCACTTAGCTACCACAAAGCCAAGAGAGAAAACTACTTGGCAACTCCTTCTAATTAAAGGATGTTAATTACTGCTAAATACTATACCCTTTCTGTGTTATAAAGGTTCATCTAAATCAATGTTATTACAGTACTAAAGGAATTAATAATGATTTCAAATCTAGTAAGTGTGGCCAAACCACCCATTAGTTCATACTTTAAATTGACTTCACAACAAAATCTCTGAATGGTACTGCACAAAGCTGCAATGCTCAGGACATCAGACATTTTTTATGTATTAATCATAGTGCCTGATGATACCTCTTCTTCATACCTAAATGCTGATGATGGGATAGAAGCAGGAACATGATAAAAACAAGATTGTTCTTTCATTGTGAATTCATGGTACCCAGCATAACCTCGATGGGGAGAAGATGTTGAACTAGTATTATGACCAGCAGATTAAGACCAGGAGAAAGAATAAAAATTAATAGCAATAAAATGCCAACTGTTATCCCATTTTCTAAAATAGAAAAAATTTTTTAATATCCACACACAAATTCATTGTGATCACATTTATTCCAACTCACAGTGACCCTACAGGAAGAGTCGAAGTTCCACATGGGATTCCCAGGGCAGCAAAGCTTTAATCAGATTGTCATATTTTTCTACCTTAGTGTCTGGTGGATTCAAACTGCCTATCTTCTGAAGATCATCCAGAAATGACTGCAGCAGGATATTGACAGGGAACTGTCAGAAAGTCAGACCAGACTCAGAAGGGTATGTGGAACAAGGGATATCAAGGCTGTTGTCTGATGGACTCCAAGCAAAGAATACCAGAAAGATATTTACCTGTGTTTTATTGACTGTACAAAGGGACTCGAATGTGTGGGTCTTAATAAACTATGAATAACATTGAGAAGATTGGAAATTCCAGAGCACCTCATTGTGCTCATGAGGAACTTGTACAAGGGTGAAGAGACAGTTGTGAGAACAGGAAAAGGGAATGCTGCATGGTTTAAATACTGGTTCAAATTTGTATGCTGAGCAAATCATCAGAGAAGCTGGATTATATGAAAAGGAATGTGGCATAAGGAGTAGAGGAAGGGTTATTATCAACCTGCAGATTATATTATCGTGATTGTTGAAAGCGAGGAGAACTTGAAGCACTTGTTGATGAAGATCATGAATTGCAGCCTTCCATATGAATTATACTCAATGTAAAGATGACCAAAATTCTCCCAACTACACCAATAGGTAACATGATAAATGGAGACAGGCTTGAAGTTGTCAAGGATTTTGTCTTGCTTGTATCCACAGTGCATGCGTTTGGTAAGTCTGCTGCACAAGACCTCTTTGGAGTATTGAAAAGCAAGGATGTTACTTGGAGGACTAAAGGAAACCTGCCCCAAGTCATGATATTTTCCTCTTATAGAAATAAAATTTGGACACTGACTAAAGAAAGATCAAAGAAGAATCATTGCACTTGAATGGTGGGGCTGGAGAAGAATATAGATATAGTACCATTGACTGCTAAAAGGACAAATCAATCTGTCTTAGAAGAAGCATGGCCAAAACATTCCTTAGAGGCAAGGATGGAAACGCTTCCTCTGACACACTTTGGGCATGTTGTCAGGAGGGACTAGTCCTTGGAGAAGAATTGCATGCTTGGTAAAGTGGAGCTGCAGCAGAAAAGAACTAGGTGGATTTACACTGTCTGCAACACTGTCTGGCATTGAAACAGTTATAAGGATGGCACCAGATTGTGCAGTATTTTGTTCTGTTGTGCACAGGGTCACTTTGGAATTGCCTTGATGGCACCTAAGAGCAGCACCTCCTGGTTAGCTGCCAGAGCTTAACCATGGTGCCTCCAGCACTATTTAAGGTATTAGTGCAATTGTTAGTGTCCATGAAGTCCTTTCTTACTCATAATGATCCCTTGTAAGGCAGAAGGAAACACCACCCAGTTCTGCCCCATCCCTATAAGTCTTGTCATGTTTTAGTCATTGTGTCAATCCCTCGTTGAAGAGGATTGAATCCATCCTTTCTCCTTTCCCAAGCCCCATATCCTTCTCCTGATAAGATGGCCTGAATATGTGAGAAAAAGTCTTGTCAATCATGCCTCTAAGGAGTATTCTGATTGTGCTTTTTCCAAGACAGATTTTATTGTTGTTCTTGTTATTGTTTTGACAGTCAGTAGTACTTTCAACATTGTTTGCCAACATGAGAACCCTAATTCATCTATCCTTCTTCAATCTTCCTTATAAAAAGGCCAGCTTTCACATGTATATGAGATGATTGAAATGCCATGGCTTATATCAGGTGTACTTTAGTCCTTCAAATAGCATCCTTGCTTGCTTTTCAACACTTGAAAGACATCTTGTGCAGCAAATCTACCCATGGCAATGGGTCATTTAATCTCTTGATGGTTGCCTCTAAGCATCAATTGGAGATCCGTCTAGACAAAATCCTTTGATGACTTCAATCTCTTCTCCATTTATCATGATGTCCATTTATCATGATGCCTAACTGTGGGTCCAGTTGTGAGAATTTGACATTTCTTCACATTGAGTTATAATCTGTATCAAAGGCTGCTATCCTTGGTCTTCCTGAGCAAATTCTTCAAGTTCTTCTTACCCTCAGCAAACAAGTTTATATCATTTGCATATTGCAGGTTATTAAGAATTCTTTCAAACCTGATGCTGTACTCTTCTTCATAGAATCTAGCTTCTTTATTTCCTCAGCATGTACACTGAATAAGTATGGTGAGAAGATACAGCCCTGACACACAACTTTCCTGATTTTAATCATGCAATATTCCCTTGTTCTGTTTGCACAAGTGTTCTGAAAGAGGACATTTCAGTATTTTGGAATGCTCATGCTTCAAATAGTCACCCAGAAGTTCCTAATAATGTCTATAGAAAATGTAAATGGACATTAAAAGTTTGCATCAGTGGATATTGGGGATGGTTATGTAATTGATGGCACTACAGTGTAAATATAAAATGGTTAAATTGGCAAATATTCCTTTAACAACAATTAAAAAAGCATGATCTCAAAAAGTGTCTGCATCAATTAGGATGAGGTGCTTTAGTTGTTGTCTTTGTTGTTGTTGTTGTAATACATGCTGTTTGGATGCTGTTGAGTACTTTAATTCTAGCAACCCCGTGTGACACTTGAACAAATCAGGGACTAAACAAGCAGGTTCCTGAAAAATGTTCTTGGGTTAAATTGATGGGCTTTGGTGGCATATCCAACTTTTGGTCATGTTGAAGATATTTTTGTTACAAGTTGGATGCGGAGGAGAGAATGGAAGAATCCTTATTGGGGTATATATCAGGAGAGATGAACTCTAACTTGAAGAAATCAAGGAAGACTTTACAGAGGAGGTGACTTTTGAGTGGTCTCTTATAAACACCAGATTCATAAGAAAGTTAGCAGAAATGAAAAGTCAATCAGACCGACAGTTTGAAAGGACCTGCACCATTTCCTGACAGATGGCCAGAGCACATTGTTCAACGTCATCTCTAAACTTTCAGGTAACCTTAGTGAAGTTATTTAGACTTGGGTACTATTGTCTTTACATGTTGATTTATGCTGCTAGGAACACCATTAAAAGAAAAAATAAAACTCCTTAAAAACACATAGTTGTCAGAAACAATCCAGGTCTCCCTCACTGGAAGAATGCCTAAGAGAACCTCTTAGTAGAATAAAATTGCTCCTAATGTGCAGGCATGCACAGGAATCAATCAGCCCCTTCCAGCAGCTCTTGTCTGTACATTTTATATAGTTGCCCACTTTGACAAGAGATCTGGAGAAGGGCTGAGGAGTGTTGTCAGCATAAAGATGGGAGAGAGGTGATGTACTAGGCTAATAAAAGGACTCACAAGGGTCCCTGGAGTCATAAATCCTTCTCGAAGCTTTTAAAATCTGTTTCTTTTGTAGGATTGCCATGATGGAGGTTTGACAGAGTGCCCTTTCTATTCTCTCCCCTGCATGTTAGAAACCTGAAGCTAAGTGTGAGGAGGGAAGATGAAGCGCAATATAACTTCCTGCCTTCACTGTTCTCCCCATTCCTTCCTTGTGGTTGCGCTTCACCCTTGCTGATGGAAACAAGAGCAGTGCTGCCCAGCATCCCTCACCCTAACCAGCTCAGGGTGCCCTGCCTTTCCCATACATGCTTATGATTGTCTCTTTCCCATACACTTTGGAAACTACCAGATTCTCTAACATATGGATCTAAATGCTGGCTGTTAACATCAGAATCTGTATGAAATCAGTAGGTTACACCTGGTTTTTAGGTGAATTTGGTATGGAACTATTGCAAGTCATCCATTGGTTTTTGACTTGACCAAGCAAATGAACAAGATGCACAGTTTCCAAAACATAGTCATCTTTGAACTTGAACAATAGCATAGATAGAGTTAGCTTCACTAGTTTCATCTTTTGGATAATCTACTTTCCTTCATTGGGAAATACAAACTCATTTTTCTATTCTTTTGCACGAAAGGCAATCAGGAAAATTAATGGGTAAATGTCATAATAAAAATGTACTACTACTAAGAAGACACTAATGTGTACTTACTGTTGCTGGTTTTATTTGTCCAGGCATTATTTGTCCTGTTGTGATGCAACTATTTCAAAGTTGCTGGAGTGATATTGGAACATAAGGAACCCCTTCCCCTAAAAAAAGATGTTTAAAATAAAAAAAAAATGTTTTGGTCTGAGGCCTGGTGGCATAAGTGGTTGAGTGCGGGACTGTGGCCCGTGGGTTTGGCAGTTCAAATCCAGCAGCGGCTCTCAGGAGCAGCACTGGGTAGCACCCATGACCACCAAAGGCAGTGATGCCCACAAAAAGAAAGAAGAAAAAAATGTTTTTTAAAAAACCTAGAATTTGACATAAATCTAAATTAGTTTCCCCTTCAAGTATCTCTGTCAAATGATAACACCTAACCCCAAATATCTTTGAGTGTGTGGTTCACCAGGACTCTTTTTTTCCCATCAGCCTTTGGGAGACTAGCATTAAGCACAGGTGCAGCTGAATGCATGGACTGAAAGAAAGATAGAAAACTTTGCCACATAGGAATACAGCAATTTCTAGTCTATCGTGATTCAATGTGATCTTTTTTTTTCTTTTTAATGATTTTTTAAAAAAATTTTTGGCATCACTGCCCTCTGGTAGGAATTTTTTTTTCTTTTTCTTCATCACTGCTCTGGTGGGAATGGAAAGCCCAGCCTTGCTCCTGGAGAGTTGCTGCTGGATTTGAACCGTCAACCCTGTGGGCCACTGTCCTGCACACAACCACTACGCCACCAGGGCTCAGCTCAATGTGATCTTAATACTTATAGGTGGGATCCATTCTCATTACTTTACCCTAATTGCCAGTCCCTTTTCCAGCCTATTTTTCTTATACAGCTTGTGGTTACAACTCCTATACCAGATTTGGCACCAAATGGCTTTGGACTGTTTATAAAGATTAAAACCGTGATGAACATACAAGCTCAGTCAACACTGGGGGTTGGGTGATGAACAGAATGAATATTTTATCCACAGCAGATGATCAGGGCTATTTTCCCAGCTGGCAACTTAAATTAGGAGGGGATTCATCTAGATCAGTGGTTCTCCACCTTCCTAACGCTGTGACCCTTTAATACAATTCTGCATGTTGTGGTGACCCCCAACCATAAAATTATCTTTGTTGCTACTTCATAACTGTAATTCTGCTACTGTTATGAATCATCATGTAAATGTCTGATATGTAAGATGTATTTTCATTGTTATAAATTGAACATCATAATTAAAGCATGTGATTAATCATAAAACAATATGTAACTGCATATTGTTAAATATGTGTTTTCTGATGGTCTTAGGCAGCCCTTGTGGAAGGAACACTTGACCCCTAAAGGGGTCGCAACCCACAGGTTAAGAACTAAGGATCTAGATCTACCTGACAAATCTTAAAATGAAAGCTCAATCAGCTGTCATTGAATTGCTTCTGACTCATGGTGAGTTCACGCAGGTCAGAGTCAGGCTGTGCTCTGTAGGCTTCTCAATGGCTAAGTTTCAGAAGGAGATCACTTGGTATTTCTGCTGAGGTGTTTCCAGATGAAGTCAAGCCCCCGACCTTGAGTTGGAAGTCGGGCGCATTAACCATGTGCACCATTTAGATACTCTTCAAGCACATTAGGTAAAAGGAAAGTCAAGTCCATGGTCAAGAAGAGAAATCAAGATCATATCAGAACTTGTGGAGCTAATTATCACTTCTGATTCACAAAGTAAAAGGCAAATAGGAGATTAAGTATGAATTCAGAGAGTAGGAGGATCAGACAGGATTGGGGAGAGATATGAAATGAGGGTCAGGACAAGGAATCTAAAACTTAAGGCAGTAAAAAATTGAGAGACTATTTGAAGCATGCTTTATAATGTAGTCATGGATTCCTGGAGACATTCAACACAGAATGTTCCTGAAGTTCTGAAGGCAGTTCCAAAATAGCAATTCCAAAAATCTTTTCATCAGTGACAAAATGACATTGACTTAAGTGTATAACATCCCAAGATGCCTACACTCTGGGAAAAAGCACCTATTTGGATGTGTGTATTTTGGCATATTTGTTAAACATCAGACACATTACTTTAGAGTGAGTTTAAATATGCACTATGTTCAGATACAAGTGTTTTCTTTCTTTATTGTTCAAGGTCCTACACTTTTCTTTGTTGTTTTATTTTTTCAGAACAGAGTCTTTCTTTTGAAAATATTTATGTGAGTATGAGAAGGTAAGTTTCAGTGCATTGTTGTTTGAATATTTCTTTCTACCTTAATGCATTCTCACACATCTTTTTCCGCGGGGCAGATGACTCTTTTTCTTTAAACCTGCAGTTTGCAAATCCACGTGGGCTGTACATGGTACTGCTCATGATCATTTTTTAGTTCTAAAGGATATGAGAAGGGAGAGGGGACTAGTAACCCTTAGGCAACAAAGGAAGCGGTTCTACTTTTGCTTGAAACCTTCGGCTGTCTGACTGCATAGAGAGGTAACTGGGTTGAATACGTCTGGCGACAAGTCCCATAACTGAGATACCAGTGGCTCTGTGAAGTTCTGAGATTCACTCTGAGCTTTGGGGAGGTTGCTCAGCCTTCTGGAATTTCAGTTCCCCACCCCACCCCACTTCACAAAGATGTTGTAAATACTAACTTCAAAGGCCTTTCAGTACTCCTGAAGAAAGACACGTTCCAAATAAGGACTCATGATTATCATATAAATTATCGCAAGATTTTGTTAAGATTGTAGCTACTTTGCTCTAAATGCAGCTAAATGAGGGGATGCATGGAAGAGGTGGAAACTAGCGTGTACCCTAAAGGTATACATACAGGGTTTGAACCAGAATTGTAATAAAGTTAAATCAATAAGTAAAGTGATTGTGATCATTTCACCATTGATGTCTTTGATTTCAAATTACAGGTTTTCCTGTTCAACTCAGGACACAGCATTCAGCCCAGAGGAGAAACCCCTGTGGCAAATGATTAACTCCATCAATCACGAGGAAAATGAATATCAAACCACCCTGAGAAAGCTTCACTCTCAGTCAAATGGGTAAAATTAGAAAGACTGACACTACCAAATTCTGGTGAGCATGTAACAGTGAGGAGAGAGAGAAAGAGCACCCAAGTAAACTGCTGGTTTGCATGGAAAGTAGAATGACTGCTTTGAAAACTCTCCTGGGATTTTTCTTTTAAAGTTAAACATAACCTACACAGGATCTTCCCACAACTCAATTCCTAGGTGTTTACCCAAGAAAAATAAAAGCATACAATCACCTAAAGAACTGTACAAAAATTTCCTAGTAAATTTATTAATAATAGCCCTACACTGGAAATGATTCAAATAGCCATTATTTGGCAAATGGTTAAACAAATACAAAGCAATAGTATTAAATAATAAAAAACATATTCCTAATGTATTCAACAATATGACTGCACCTCACAGACATTATTCTGAGCATAAAAAAAACCAGACAATGTGGTGTTATCGGGTTAATATTAACTATTCTGCTATTATGTTCACAAATACATGACTGACCAGTTTTCAGTAATACAACATATCTATTGTGGAAATATACCACACACATACACACACAGAATCCACAATTTGTCATTTGTTGGAATGTAAAATAGTTACATTAAGATTCAATCCATAAACAAAATTTGTTTTGAGGATTTTCTATATGCCGGGCCCTCAGATAGGTCTGTTTTTTGTCTGTTTGTTTGTTCATTGTGTTTTGATGTATTACATCATGTAATGGGTCAGATATTAATATTATACCCATTTTATAGACAAGTAAATTGGGGCATTAGAGAGGGCATCAAGAGCCTAATAATCAAAGCTAATAATGAAGAGTTTGAACTCAAACGGTTATCCCCTGAATCCAAAGCCAATAGGACAAACTAGTGCCCATATTGTAACTCATTGCTTAGCACTAGTCTTATATCTACATAACCTCTCAACCCTTATTGATCTTTGGTTTTTAAATGAGACACAGAATGTGGATTAAGAAGGTAGAGAAAGCCCAATGCAATCTGGAAAAAAACAACACAGATCATTTTCCTGGAAAGGAAGGTCTCAATGCTGATTAAATATTTGACTTTGATTCAAGGACTGCCAGTTTCTAGATCTATCTAACTTAGCCCCCATCTGTGATAATTAAGTTTTGTGTAGGTGGGGGGGAGGGGAGGCAGGATGCTCAGTAATTTGGGAATTGAGGCCAGCCTCCCTGATGTGATCTAATGTAATCAACTCCATGATGAAATCTGCTGTGAACAACAGTGTCGTTGTGGAAAGATTAAGTTGGGGTGCAACACTTTCCTTGGGTCAGAAACCTACTGATGTTCATTTCATCGTGGGTGTGGCCTGATTCATACAGAAGTTCATGCGATGGAGAAGCTACCTCACTTTTTGCTGGTATGACACCTGCCTCTGGCTCATTGGCCTCTAGCCCTTTGAGCCTACAGCATGACAGACTGCCTGCTGACCATGTAAGGCATCTGACCCTGGTCTCATCAACCTCTGCATCCAAGAGCTGTGGAATTTCTGCTTGTTAGTTCATCAGCCTCAGCAGCTACAGGAGTCAGAGGTGTATTGGCACATCAGTTGAGTACTAGGTTACTAACTAAAGGTCAATGGTTTGAAACTGTCAGCCCTTCCATGGGAAGAAAATAGGTACTGTCTGTTTCTATTATTATCCCTTTGACATGATATGGGACGGTTCTCCTCTGTGCAATAGGGTCTCTATGAGTTGAAACTTATTTAACTGCAATGAGTTTGGAATTTACTTCCTCCTAGCTCCATAGATATGAGAGTACAATTTTAAAATATTCTACAAAATCACGAAACCTTTTTTAAACCGAAATACCAAAATGTGACCCTATTTTTTTCTGGACATATCCTCCACCTAGATCTATGCACTTCTGAAAGCAACATTTCCCCTGAAATTAGTTCCCCCTTTCTATTCCACCATCCCTCTCCCATCCCAGTATCACCACTCCTACCACTAGTCCTGAGGGAAAATCTATCCTAAATTCCCCATGTTTCCCACTCCAGGATACATCCCCTGTTCTAACTGGATTTGTCTGGTAGAATTGGGATCATGATAGTGGATGGGAGGAAAATTTGAGAACTAGAGGAAAGTTGCCTATTTCATTGTTACTACACTGTACCTTGAATGGCTCATCTCCTCCCTCCAAACCATCTGTAAGAAGATGTCGCTTCACCTATTGATGGGCTTTGGGTCCTCAATCTGTACTCCTCCTCATTAATAATTATATAATTTTAGTTCTTTGATGCCTGACACCGGATCCCTTCAACACATCATAGTCACACAGGCTGGTGTGCTTCTTCCATGTAGGCTTTGTTGCTTCTGAGCTGGATGGCTGCTTGTTTACTCAAGTCTTTAAGACCCCAGACACTATATCTTTTGATAGCCAGGCACCATGAACTTTTTTCACCACATTTGCACACATTTGTCATCAGCGATCATATCAGGAAAGTGAGCATGCAATGTTATGATTTCTTGTTCTTGAAACCTGATACCTCTTGGTCCCACAAGCTGGTGAAAATTTTCATTTCTCTAACTTACATTATGTCAAAATCAAAGATTGAGTATTCTTAAGATTTTCAAATTGTGTTTAGGAACAAAAAGAATCCCGAGGGAATAAGGTCGGAGATGTAGGGTGAAGAGAGAGAACTTTCCCAAAATAATTCTCCTACAGCAGCCTTTGTTCTTCTCAAAAAGTAAACAGATGTACTGTTATTAAAGGAAAATAATTATTTGGTACAATTTTCTGACCCTTTTCTCACCAATACAGCTTTCAATTTTCTTAAGATTTTTTTATTATATGGTCTTATGATAATAATAATGATATCATAGTTAAATATTATATAATGATATTATAATTATAATTATATTATATTATTATATTTTTATTATATGGTCTTATGAGAGAAAATCTCTCAAGATTACACCTGGAATCCTGAAAAGCAGTCACCATAATTTTTTAATTGTTCTTTCTACTTTAAACATAAAGGACCCAACAGATCATAGCCAAAGTCACTATTTTCATTGGATTTTGATGTCTAGATTATGTTGGTAAATCCAAGTCTTGATACCGGATATGCTTTTTCTATACAATTGTCATTATTAAGACAAATTTTTGCATGCAGTCAGCTGAAAACCTGTTGGGGCTAACGTGTTCACTTAAAATTGAAAATGCCAAGCCTTGGGAGATCTTTATATCAGTAGCTATCACATCAATGGTAATTCTACAGATTTCTTCCACTAGTGTCTGGACATCAGCCAATTTCTTCCTTAGTTGAAGCTGACAGTCTTCCCTCTCTTCACACATCTTTGAAGTCTCCTCAACCTGCCTTAACATGCCTGATCTACCTAAAAACATTATTTTATATGTGTCAGCATTTTCATGAACTTGCAGTTTCGAAGATTTGGGAAGATGCACACGAGTTTAATTTAAAATTTGGTATTGTTCTTGACCTCAAAATTGTTTCTTCCCTCACTACAGGACAAAACGTATCTTTTTTTTTCTCTCTAATAAGATTGACAAATGTATTGCCTCCACTGATTGTAGAAACGTAATTAAATGTGTTCTGCTTGGATTAAACCCATGTATGTCTATATGAGCTGGGACACTACTAGAAAGACACTTCTACATACTCTCTTATTTCCCTCAGAGTATTTTAGACAACTTGAAATTGTGTGTTTATTGGTAGGGCTACCTATTCAAACTTACTTTTTTTTTTTTTTGCCATTACAGCTGTAGATTCCTTGAGCAAAGTGCTTTTCCTTCCCCAGATCGTTGAGAGTACTTAGCAAAGAGGAGGAGTGAGCTGGGGTTAAGTAACACAGATGAAAGTATGCTGACTTGGTGGAATGCAGGACAAATGCCTACTCTGTAACCACAGACTACGATTGCCTGTGAGCAAAAAAGAGACTAGTGACACAAGCTCCCTACATATCGGAAATAAGACACTGCATTTACTTATTGGTTTCTCTAAGCCTTAGTTCTTCATTAATAAAAGTGGAAATAGGGCTGAACCCCCGTGGCGTAGTGGTTGTGCGCGGGACTGCAGCCCACTGGGACGGAGGTTCAATTCCACTCCATGGAGCAAAGGCTGGGCCTCCTACTCCCACCACCAGAGGGCAGTGATGCCCTCCCCAAAAATAATAAAAATTAAAAAAAAAAAAGTGGAAGTAATAAAAACACATACTGTAAGTGCTACGATGTTGAAAGATTAAATGAAAACACAAAGTGGATACAACTGCTGGTCAACAAGATGCCCTATCAACACTCAAACAGGGTCAATAAATAGACCTAGGAACTTTCAAGATTGTTGCACCTGATTTTTTAAAAATTTTCATTAGTGAATGAGTCCTTTATTGAAATACATATGAATCCCAAGCATAATATTAGACAATGGATTACAATAAATAAAAGAAAGGAAAAAACAAGCAATTGTGCTAAGTTGCTTAGCTGGAAGTAGTCAAATGATGCCTCATTTTTAATTTTATTATTTATCCTAGTAAATCACTTTATCGGGAGCTCTTACACCCTTATACTAATCCATACATAAATTGTATCAAACACATTTGTACATATATTGCCCTTATCATTTCCAAAACATTTTCTTACTACTAGAGTCCTTAGTATCAGCTCCTCTTTTATCTCCTCCCTCCCCTACTCTGCCACCCTTGATAATTTATAAAATATTCTTATTTTCATATTTCACACTTGTTTCTGTTTGTCACCCATGTTTCTGTTTGTCATCGACCTGGGTGGGTGGGGTTACTTTGATCATTGAGGTCGGTTCCCCTTTCTTCCTCTTCTCCCCCCACCTTCCCCCTACCTTCATGGTATTGGTACTCATTACTGGTCCTAAAGGAGTTATCTGTCCTGTGTTTCAAGAGCTCTTATCTGTACATGTGTACATGCTCCTGTCTAGCCATATTTATAAAGTAGAACTGGGATCAAGGTGGTGGTGGGGGGAAGTATTAAAGAACTAGAGAAATGTTGTGTGTTTCATCAGTGCTATACTGGACCCTGGCTCACTCATGCCTTCCTTGTGACCCTTCTGTGAGGGGATGTCCAATTGTATACAGATGAGTTTGTGTCTCCATTCTCACCCCCCTCATTCACATCAAAATGGTTGTTTGTTGTGGATATTCTGATGCCTGACACCTCATTCCCATCAACACCACACAGTGATCACACAGGCTGGTGTCCTTCTTCCATGTGGGTTTTGTTACTTCCCTGCTAGGTGGCCCCTTGTTTAACTTAAAGCCTTTAAGAACCCAGATATTGTATCTTGTAATAGCCAACACCATAAAATTTTTCACTATACTAGCTTATGCACCCATTTTGTCTTCAGCAACAGTGTCAGGAAGGTGAGCATCACAGAAGGCCTGGTTATTAGAACAAAATGTTCTTGCATTGAGTGAGGACTTGAGAAGAGGCCCAATATCCATCTGCTACCTTAATCCTTAACTTAAAAATATATGTACCTAGACCTATATCCCTATCACTATAAAATAATGTATTTACATATGTGCCTACCTATGTTTATACCTCTATATATGTCCTTTCCACTATTTCCTTTTTCTTTCCTCCTGTCCCACTATCATGTTCAACTTTCATTAGGATCTCTGTACATCTTCTCAGTTATATTGAACTTAATCAACCCCCAAAGGCGTTCTATGCCCTTTTGACCATTGGTTTTAGATCTCTTGTTGCTCCCTTTCTCCTGGGTTTCTTGGCTCCCCCTCCTTTTCCCTCACTTCCTCCTCTCCCCTGTCCCTCCCGGAACAATTGGTTCATTGTTTTCTCTTTGAGATTGTTTATCCAGACTATCTTATAAATATAGACTTCAAAAAAAGAAAAGAAAAAAATAGCCTAGGAATAGTTCCAGGTCTGTCTCCTGACCCTTATGAATACCAAGCCCTGCCCCCCCTCCCCCTCCAAATCTGGTCTATTTTAGAATTCCTTAGGTTCTTTATTGGTTTGCTACCCTTGCTGCTCTGTTGCACTTTCTTTGGTTTATATCCTGGGGTGGGGTGGGGTGTTGGGTGGGGTGGGAGGAGGGAAGTCAGACCAGATACAATTCCCACACTGTCTCTAGTGCTGCCCTCCATAACGTTGTAGATCAGTAAGGTGACATCGTGTCTCATGGTTAGGCTGACCTGATGGTCCTTTCTCTGTATTGGCTGCTCTGAGAGGGAATATCATCCTTGAAGCTTGATGGGCAAGGATGCTATCCACTCTCTTTCTTTCCCTCTTAGTTTGCTCCCACATGGCTTAGGCAGACCTGCCACTCTCCCCAGACTGTATCTTCAGTGCTGTCCTTCTGGAGGGGCGTGGGGTGGACATAGCTGGGATAGGGGCTGGCCCCACAGACTTCTCTGCTAATTCGCTGTTTCATGCTCGGATGTTGCCCTCAAGGTTTGGCACACCAGGTTGAGGTCTGGTACCCCTCTCCCTTTCCTGTGGAGACATAAATAGTACCCTCCCTATCATGGATTAGTGCCCCATTCTCCTCAATACCTTCATTTTCTCTCCCCCCCTTTTTTTTTCATGCTCCCTACCTCTCGTTTCCCCTTCTTTGTGTTGGTATGATATATGCATCATTGGGCTTGATCTGTCCCCTGCCTGTGGGCCTATCCCTTAACCCATAAATTATGTATTAAATAGTGTTGGATTTTTTTCTGCTCCCACTGTGTCAATTGGACCTATCTCAGTGGACTCATCTTGTACTTGTCTTTTTGAGCTTAGCTAACTTCACTAAGCATAATTCCCTCCAACTCTTGCCATAAGACAATATGTTGCATCTGATTTCATTTTTTATGTCTTAGTGTTTTTTATGACACCATCTTAGTAGGAGATACATGGCAGACATGGCTTATTTATCCTTTCTAGTTCAATCACCCCTGATTAATAAGATTGCTTATTAACTATCAACCAGATTGTTAAACCACTTTGTATTGACTATTCTCTTACTGCTGGTTGTTGTAGAATTGGCCTCAAGTCATGAATGAGTCAACATTCAACAGAATGAAATGTTGCTCCATCTTGTGCATTTTCCACAATTATAGGCCATGTTCAAGTCTATTGCTGCAACCACTGTGTCTTTTCAGTGCATTCTCACCTAAGCAGCTCATCTTCATTGCTGTCTGGGACACTAGTCAATTGCTTGGGGTTTTCACAGATGAAGATGTAAATTATCAGACATTTCTACCTAACTCTTTCTAGTCTGCTGTCCACTGTGAGTGACTTTGTTGGCATTTAAAATACCAGTGACATGATCCTTAGTATCATAGCAACCTTATAGTCACCACAGAGTGAACAAATTGGCAAGCAGGTGAAGTAGGAATGTGCCCACCATCAGCATGGGTTCTCATTCATAGTTACCCTATATTAGGGTTACAAGACTTATACTTATGACTGCATTATTGCTGGGGACTTTGGGGGGGGGTCCCAAAAGGATTGAAAATTATGCCATTCATGCAAGTTTTACTTTCTTTTGAGGGAAAATACATGGTTCTGCTATTATCAAGGATCTCTGTCCTTGCAGTAAGAAATCGGACCTGGAGACATACTGGTTACTTACTGAGAGTAGGGATAGGTAGGAGCCGACTCATTGCCAGTGGATTGTGTTAGCTTGTCTCACATGAAGTTATTGGTAGGTTTGAGCCAGTGATGCTCCAATTGTCAATGCCAATCAAGAGTGCTCCCAGGTTCCTCGAAACAGGGGCATAGCTCTTCCTTTTCTGACAAAGTCTTACTGCATGACTGTGACGCTTCTTTTCTTCATGGGCTTAAGAAACAAAGCCCCTCGTGCTTGACATAAGCTTAGATCCTATTCTTTATAAACAAAAGAAACCCACAAAATTACAGATATTTAATGTAAAAATACCATGCATATCTCTATTGTAACTTGCTTCTTCCATTCAACACAAGTGTGAACGTCTTTCCATGCCAACAAAATCATAGCACATATTCATTCTTGAAGTTATTAGTAGTTCACTTTATTTGGACACTATAATTCAACCAATTCCTCATTAATGGGTTACTGTTGAAATCATGTGTGATATTTCAAAAGGGATTGAAACATCTGAAAGCAGTTTGTCTTCTTCTTTGGAAGCAATGCATCAACTACCACCAAGGATTAATACTTTACAGTAAGACATCTGCAGGTTTGGACTGGTGGGAAATTAGCTACGTACTAAAAATTCTTGAACTAAAGCCTGTGTGTAGTTTATGAACCATGCTTATTGTCATTTATTTCTGGTATTTATCTCCTTAAAAGAATCTTGAAGAAAGTATCTATTTTTATATCCCAAATGATGAAAATAAGATGTAAGCTAATTTCATTAGTTCACAATTCTGTTCTACTAGGGCGATATCCTGTCACAGTTACCTAGTGCTATTATATCAGAAATACTATGAGTGGGTGACTTTAATGGACAACACTTTATTTTCCCACAGGTTGGGAAGCTAGAAGTCCAGGTTCAAGGTGCGGTTCTAGAGGAAGGCATTCCGTTCACTCCACAGGAAGAACCTCTTCTCTTTTCAGGTGCTAGTCATTGGCTCCTGGGTGATCTTCACGTGGCTCTCTCACACCTTTGCTTGCTCACACAACCCTGCGTGATTAGTATAAAACAAACGAATGCATTTACAAATTGAATTATAACTGCAGTTAGGGTTTCTAAGAGATATTTTTGGAAAAACACACTTCTATCCATAATGCAGTCCAAAGAATCCTTGTTAGAGCAGCTCCATAGAAACAAGAAGTGGTGATTTACACATGTAAAGACTGCAGGAAAAACAAACAAACACGGAACAGATATAGTCTGCCACATGGGGCTTGCTCTTTGGAGAAATTAACATGATGGCACCTAACAAAAACCAACAACAAATGATGACTCGGTCAAATCTGCAGATTGAAAGCTATGTCGAAGGGCATTCCTTCTCCCTATCCCTCTTTTCCAGGTCCTGAAGGAAGAGAGCCAGTTCTGGGTGACTGGGCCCTTAGGGTACTGAAACGCATCACCTTGAGGCAGAAGGTAATTCAGGTACCTGTGGAATATGATTGTGGCATAGAATTAGATAGGATCATTTGATCAGCTTCTGTCTATTGAAATGAAACCCTCATCTCATTGAAATTGAGGGAATCAAGACTCATTCGGATCCAGACAGTGAAATGAGACCTCAGACTGATGAAGGAAACAACACGGGAGCCACATCTCACCTCCTCTGCCTCCTTAGGTTGGTTTTCACATAGCAGGGGTGAGACACACCTCCTCTGTCCACTCATCTTAACCCTACTCTGACACCAACGGTTTCTCCCATGGCACTCATCATTTCTCCCCACTCAACTTTTTTCTTCTGGATCGGAGAATTCATTGCAATGGCCACACAGACCTCACAGATGATACTCATGTTTATGGGGCTTATCAGGGAAGTCAACAGGTTACAAATCAGGTGAGAAATGCTCAGAATACAGTTGTTGAGTCAGGACAGGTTCTTCTCCGCCATGCCCACAGGCAGGCCTCTCTCTGGACCTCAGTCTCTTGACTTCGCCTTTACCCTGCTCAAGCAGTGTTACAAAGTTCTAATAGGGCTGCCAATAAGTGCCAGCCTGAAGGTATTCAGCTTCAGATTCCTGAGTCAGTAAATCGAGTTACCCAAGAAAGTGCCCAGAAACACCATACTTTACAAGGCAGGCTTCTGTCCAAATACAGTCTGCTTCATTTGCTCTGTGGGCTGGGAACTCCACCACTTTGCACTCTGTCTCAGGCACTGGTTTCTGGTTCTGCTGCTGCTGCTCTGCCATTCCTCTGGTGTCATAGCTGTCTTCAAGAGCAAGGGAGTTCAATCTTGGGGTCCAAAGTAATGCTACATTTCTTGTTCACCCCCCTTCCTACTTCTAAGATTACTAAATTTTATACAAAGCTGGATGGCAATCACAATTAACAGTTTTTAACAATCACTCACAGCTGAATTCAATCAGTATGTTCCTCCATTTTTTTTAAAACAAACTCATCAAAAAAGCAATAGTCATTTGACCAAAGTAGCAGTCTATGGCAAGGAGAGCCACATAAAATTATTCACTTTATTGTATTGGTAAAATGTAAGACATGAGTATGTTGGTTATTTTCTACTGTTTTGCTTATTATAAGCAATACTATAACAAACATTTGTATTGAATCATTATATTTTTAATAACATTATTCAGTTCTTCCCTTAGAAAATATTCCCAGCAGTGAAATTTCTGAGCCAAAGAGTATGCCCTTTTAAAAACTTTTGTGACATATTTGTGGTGAAGAAAATTTATTTGGTATGGTTCCTTTATATCCATAATTATGAAACTCTCACCAAATAAATGGATTGTAGAAGCATACAAAAATGATACAATGAACTCTATCTCTGAGATTGGTGAGCTTTACCATTCTGCTAGGAATAAGGTGAAGTATCTTAGAAGCAAGGCAAGTAGGGGGAAAAATATAATGACCATCAAGAAGAGCACATGCAAGATCCCTGCATGAAGTAATGGAAGCAGCAGTGGCTGCATTACTAAGAGAATGACATAGAGTGGTTGGTTTCCCAGTCCATAGAATGAGTAAAGCCCAATGCCTTCAAGCAGGAAGCTGGCTTGCAGAGTAGGGAACTCTTTGGGCATTTGTCAACACTGAAAGAGCGTTTTAACAGTTGTCCACGTAGGGAATAGGCCAATGGGCCACATAGTTGAAAGGTCAAGAACCACAGAGAGATGTATCTACAGGCATGGCTGAAAAGAATGTAGCTGTGGACAAAGGATTGTATACTTTCTGTCTTCTGATCTTGACTTGTAACCTGTTAGCTTCCATAATATTAAGTATTATCTATGACAGTGGTTCTCAACCTTTCTAATGGCGTGAGCCTTTAAGAAATTCCTCATGTGTGGTGACCCCCAACCACTAGAAATATGTTTTCTGATGGTCTTATGCAACCCCTGTGAAAGAGTCATTTGATCCCCAAAGAGGTCACACGACCCACAGGTTGAGAACCGCCGGTCAATGCATTCTATGTTAACTGTTAAAAATAAATTATTGAACCCAGTAGAGAAATGGAGTATTGTAGAAAGCACAGCTGCTGTCGAAATGAGTTCAAGAATCTTTGAGAATAGAGATATGTCTGCCTTTGGTCTGCTGGAAAGAACCCTTGGGAAGGTATGGAGTTGGGTTCCCCTTCTTGCTTCTGGGACCAAGAAGTCAGACAGTCTCTGCCCCTATTTGCTCAATATTGGAAGAGGAGAAGAATACTCTATAAAAACTATCATTTCAAATCCCTACTGGTGGAAGGCATGGAGAATGCTCATTTCCCTACATCGTTAGCAACAATGGGCATGGCCAATCTCTGTAACTTTTGAAGAATTATGTATGGAGTATGTAAGCAGATCATGTTGATCCCCTGCTTATAACCTCCTAAGGTTGCCCATCAGTTGTCATAGCCGTTCTCAAACTTTGGGGCATCCCGATGTCATCATAACTTGTTAGGAAAATAGCAGGCTTGGAAAAAGAGAACACAGAGAAGTGGGATAAGTGATGGTATGTTGAAATGAATCAAAATGTGTATTAATTGTTTTGGGGGTTTTATGTGTACTATTTGGTGAATGTAACATTGGTGATTTTTTCTATAAATATTCAACCAATTCACAATAAAAATTTTTCTAAAAATAATAGCTTTCTCTCCTGACTTTAAAGTTGATTAAGGCTCCTGAAGTGTGCATTTTATGTGTATTACATTTACCGACATTTACTATATTATAAATTAGTCAGTTTGTAATTGAAATCATTAAAGGAACAATTATTCATTTAATGCTATCAGAAGTAATCTAAATGGAAGACATATGTTAAGAAAAAAGAGAGGTACATGGGATTGCTTTGTATTTTTGCAAATCTTAATTTCTGACTTAATAGAAGGCATTCTATTATAGTAGAAATCATAATCATATATCTGATCCTATATTCAATCTTATGTGATACTTCACATTATGTAGCTTCTGGAAAACTTCCCGCTATACTCATGAGAAAGTAAGAGTGAAAAAATTAGATAATGTCTTAGTATTATTATGAATGACACCAAAGGAAACTTACGGATCTCCTGAAAACCTCTTGGGGATTTCCTGGTAGTCTCTGGAACATATTTGACATTAAGTTTAAGGAATAAAGCATAACTTTTTAATGTGTCTCTTAAGTCCTTTCTTGATTCCAGAAGCTACATAATGTGAAGTAAATCTCTTTCAATCTCCTCTCTTTCCTGCTCCTTCCAGCCATACAGAATTCTGACTCCTTTCCAAACACATTGGAAATGTTTTCTAGATAAAATAGTTTTTAAATTTTATGTTAAATGTACACATAAAATATTTTATACATATCATTTTTCTCTCCCAGGAATGCTCATCCCTGGTTTCTCTGCTGGAGTGAGAATAAGCCCAATAAATTATAACCCTCTCCAAGTTATGAATATACTGAGGGGGGGGCAAGAACAGAAATGTTTTAGAGAAAAAGACTCCCCAATTGGCAACAGAAGCAAAAAGGATTTCTTAAAAGCATAAGAACTTTTGAACGGGAATCACAGAGGCTTCCAGAATGTGGAGACCATATATCCAAGGGTAAGTGTTTTCATAAGGATAGAGACTGGACTCCAGAGTCAATACTAAACAATATTTTGATTGACTAGTTTAAGTCAGCTCTTCTGATTAATTATTTTCATTCCATTTTTAAGAAAATGCCTGATCAACTTCTTTGTGCAAATATCTTTCTGCATGCATAGTAATCTACTTTCAGCAACATTCCTTTCTTTTTAACCCACCAACAGCAAGTATATTATCTTCTGGGAAACAGAAGAAAAGACTAGATTAAAATGACTTTGAGTCAAACCTCCTGAAGGCCATTTTAGTTAGGTCAAAACCCCCAAATTTTGATGTGCTCTTACACAATCCCTGAAAGCCATGTACACAATGGGCTGTGAGAATCATTTGCATCAAAAAGCCCAAATAGTGGTTGATGACAACCTAATTGCCCATTTGTGGTACTCTGTGTATGCTGAAGGTATGTCACTGGGATTTCAAAGAGCAACAAGGTCACCCCGAGTTAGCAGGTTCCAGCAGAGTGTTCCATATAAGAGATTATGAAGAAGTAAGAGGCTGTACAGTCAAATAAATTAGCCACTGACAACATTATACACAGCAATACACAGCAGCAGAACATTATCAGATACTGAAAATCTCATAAATAGCAGTAAAATAGTGTCAGCGAGGGCTGAGCCTGATGGCGTAAGTGGTTGAGTGCGGGACTGCAACCCATGGGCTTGGCGGTTCAAATCCAGCCACGGCTCTCAGAAGCGCCCACAACCACCAGAGGCAGTGATGCATCCCCCCCCCCCACCACCACCAAAAAAAATAATTTCACAGATAATTACAGAAGATGAGCCTTTCAGATCAGAAGGCACTAGAAATAAAACTGGGCAAGATCTCATGATGAGGCGACCATAACATGGAAGAAATAACGCCTTCAGAAACCCATTGGGACCTTCATGTGCTGATGCACATGACTCAAAATGAGAAGAAACTGCTACAATCATCTATGAATAGCTGTAACTCGGCATGGACAATGTATGAATCTAGAAATACTGGAAGCCACCCAAAATGAAATGGGATGCAAAAAAGCTCCATATCCTAGCTGTTAGTGAGCTGAAATGGAGTAGTACTGGTCTCTTGAATCAGAAAATCATATGGTTTACTATGTTGAGGATGACAGATTCAAGAGGAATGGCATAAAATTCATGACCAAAAATAGAAATTCAAGATCTATCTATAAGTACAACGCTTTGTATGGATATGGTATCTAGTTGCATGCAAGGGAACTCAGTCATGCAACGATTAGTATAAATGTATGCACCAACCACTAAAATGAAGGATACAGAAATTGAAGAATGTTACCAATTCTTCAGTCTGAAATTGATGGAACATGCAATAAAGATGCAATAGTAATTATTAAAGATTGGGATGCAAATATTAAGGGGGGAGAACCATCGTTGGAAAATAAGGCTTTGGTGATAGAGATGAAGCTGGAGATCTTATGATAATACTTTGCAAGATCAACAGCTTCTTCATTGCATATACATTTTTTTCCAATGATTTTATTGAGAGCTCTTACAGCTCTTATAACATTCAATATATCATTTGTATCAAGCATATCTGTATACATATTACCATATTCATATTACAAATTACATATTACATATTACCATATTCATTTTGAAATATTTTCCACTTGAGTCCTTGGTATAAGCTCCTCCTTCCCCCTACCCCCCTTTTTAAAAAATTTTATTGGGGGCTCTTACAGCTACTACAACATTCAGTACATCACTTGTATCAAGCACATTTGCACACATGTTGCCACATACATTTCCAAACATTTTCCACTTAAGCCCTTGGTACAAACTCCTCTTTAAAAAAAAAAACTCCCCTTTCCCCTCCCCCCCTTTTTTTTAATGAATCATTTTATTGGGGGCCCCTAAAACTCCCATCACAATCCCTAACAACATCAGTTGTATGCAGGCCACTTTTACACACCCATTGCCATCATCACTCTCAAAACATTCTCCCTCCCTCCAGGCCCCCATTATCAGCTCCCTATATACCCTTCATCCCCCCCTTCCCCTTGAACCCTTAGTAATTTACAAATTATTTTTTCATCCTGTACACTGTACAATGTGTCCCAACACTCACTTCCCTGTTGTCCGTGCCCCAGAGAGGAGGCTACATGTAGATCCCTGCAGTTAGTTCTCCCTTTCTTTTCCTCCATCCCTCCACCCTCCTGGTATTACCACTCCTATTACTAGTCTTGATGGATCATCTATCCTAAGTTTCCCATGTTTCCAACTTCACTGTATATCTCCTGGTCTAGCTGGATTTATGTGGCAGAATTGGGGTCATGATAGTGGGTGGGAGGCAGCATGGGAACTAGAGGAAGGTTGCATATTTCATAGCTCCTACCCTGTTTCTTAACTGACTCATCTCCCCCTTGTAACCCCTCTGCAAAAGGATGTCACCTCACATCTTGATGGCCTTTGGGTCCCCACTCTGTCGTCCCCCTCATTAATAATAATATAATTTTAGCTCATTGATGCCTGACACCAGATCCCTTCACCACCTCATGGTCACAAAGGCTAGTGTGCTTCTTCTGTGTGGGCTTTATTGCTTCTGAGCTGAATGGCCGCTTGTTTACTCAAGCCTTTAAGGCCCCAGACACTCTATCTTTTGGTAGCCGGGCACCATCAGCTTTCTTCACCACATTTGCTTATGCACACATTTGTCCTCTGGGATCATATCAGGAAAGTGAGCATGCAAAGTTGTGGTTTTGAGTTCTTGAAGCCTGATATCTCATCCCTTTGACACCTCATGATTCCACATGCTAGTGTGCTTTTTCCATGTGGGCTTTGTTGCTTCTGAGCTAGATGGCTGCTTGTTTTCTTTCAAGCCTTTAAGTCCCCAGACGCTCCACCTTTTGATAGCCAGGTACCATCAGCTTCTTCACCACCTTTGCTTATGCACACATTTGTCTTCAGTGATCATGTCGGAAAGGTGAGCATCTTGGAATGCCAATTTAATAGAACAAAGTGTTCTTGAACCGAGGAGATACTTGAGTGGAAGTCCAATGTCCATCTGTTGTCCTACTACTAACCCTAGAAGTATACACATTAATCTCTTTCCCCATCCTCACTTATAAATATATGCCCCTATGTACATACCTGTATTTGAACCTCTATAAATGTTCATTATGCCCCAGTTCCTTCCTCTATTTCCATTTGCTTCCCTCTTGCCCCACTATCATGCTCACTCTCCATTTGGGTTTCAGTATTTTTTCTCTGTTACATTAGTCTTAATCAATCCCTACTGGCCTTCTCTCACCCACCTTGTCCCTGCATTTGTATCAATTGTTATTCCCTTTTTCCCGGGCTGGTCGACATCAACACCTTTCCCCCTCCTCCCCCTCTTCAATGTCCCCTACCCTGGAACCATCAGACTTGTCATTTTCGCCTCCCACCTCTTTGTCCAGTCTATCTTGTCTAGATAGACCTGTAGAGGTAGCTTATGTATAAAAATGGTCTCCTAAAATGGAGCAACTTAAGCAAATAAAACAATGATAACAACAGCAAGAAACCCCCTCAATGAACTATACAATATGTAACAGAATAATAAAATTAATAGCAATATAAGAACCTGTATAAAGTTCAAGGTCTGTAGTTGACCTCCTAGAGTGACCCCTGGTTGAGTCGGATGGGGTGCCAATACCCTGGCCCCAAAGTATATCCTTGTCATTCCATCTGTGACTCTACGCTCTGTTGCACACTCTTAGTGCTTTGCATTGGTGTGGTTGTGTCCAACAGGGTATAATCTTGACCCCGCTTCTTCTTCCTGGCCCCAATAGTACTCAGCATTTTTTAAACTGGAAAAAAAATCAAGAAAAAAACTCAATCCTTGAGTTGTAATACTGAAAGAGTCTATGGGCAAAATACTGAACCATGCAGGAAGCATCAAAATAAGATGGACAAAATTCAGAGTTCCTGCACCCGAAAGAACTAGAAGACATTCAACCATTCCAGAAGGTAGCATATGGGCAAGAACAAATAGCACTGAAAAAAAGTCCAGGCTATACTGAAGGCATTAGGCAAAAACAAGCCTCAAGGAATTGATGGACTCTCAAATGAAATGTTTCCGCAAGTTCATGAATCCCTGGAAGTATGTGTCTGTTCCAATAAATTTGAGAGATAACCTGCCTGGCTAACTGATCCATATGTATCCATTATAAAGAAAGGTAACCCAACGGAATATGAAAATTATAGGAAAATGTAATTGATATCATATGCAAGTAAAATTTCAAGATCATCTAACAAGGATTGATACAAGATATTAAGATGGAGTTGCAAGGAATTCAGAGATGTGGAAAAGAATATGAACAAGAGATATTATTGCTGATGCCAAATCTTGGCTCCAAGAAGAGAATACCTGAAAGTTATTTAGTTGTGCTTTATTGACTATGCAAAAGCTATTGACTATTCAACTGTGTGGACCATACCAAATTATGGAGAAGAATAAGAATTCCAGAAAACTTTATTATGCTCACATGGAAACTGCACATGGATCAAGAGGCAGTTGTGAATGAGAACATGAGAATACAGCATGATTTAAAGTCAAGAAGAGTGTTTGTCAGGGTTGTGTCCTCTCCCCATACATGTTCAATCAGGGAAATTGGGTTAAATGAAGATAATGTAGGACGGCTTATTAACAATCTGAGATATGCAGATGACACACCCTTGCTTTCTAAAAGTGTGGGGGACATGAAGCAATTACTGATGAAAACCAAGGATTGACGTCGTTAGTATGGATTACAACTCAATGTAAAGAAAACACAAATCTTCACATACACTGGACCAATAGGTAACAGCATGATAAATGAAGAAAAGATTGAAGCTGTCAAGGATTTCACCTTGCTTGAATCTACAGTCAATACTCATACAAGTAACAATCAAGAAATAAAACAGTTCATCGTACCAGGTAACCCTGCTGCACCAATTCCCCTTAAATGTTAAAAACAAGGGCGTTACTTTGAGGACTAATGTACACCTGACCTAAGACATGGTGTTTTCGGTTTTGTTGTTTTTGGTCTTTTTAAATCATTTTATTATCTCTTACAACTCTTATCATAATCCAAACCTACATACATTGTATGCAAAGCACATCAGTACATTTGTTGCCATCAATATTCTCAAAACATTTTTTAAGTTTAAAAAAAGATATACTGAAAGGTAGTTTATTATTTCATACAGTTAAAACAATAACAGAGTATGCAAAACTAGATGATGTTACAAGAGTTTTTAAATATTCATAGAAAACATTAATTGTACCTGACCAAAAAAACCAATAAAACTGTTATTTAAGATACTTCCTTACTGCTTCTCTCTCTTTCTTTTCATATTGCTTCTTTTTTTTCCCCCAATGACTTTATTGGGGGCTCTTACGGCTCTTGTAACATTCAATACATCATTTGTATCAAGCACATTCACACTCATGCCTCCGTGTTCATTTTCTAATATTTTCTACTTGAGCCTTTGGTATAAGTTCTTCTTCTACTCCCCTTTTTTTATAAATCATTTTATTGGGTGCTCATACAACTCCCATCACAATCCATGCATACATCAATTGTATGCAGGCCACATTTGCATGCTTGTTGCCATCATCACTCTCAAAACATCTTCCTTCCACCTAGGCCCCCATAACCAGCTCCCCATATTTTCCTTCCCCCCTCTTCTCATGAACCCTTACTAATTTACAAATTGTTATTACTTTTTCATATCGTACATTGTCCAATGTGTCACTTCACTCACTTCCCATGCCCATTAATGTCTCATTTCCCCCCTCCCTCCCAGCTCCCCCCTTCCTCATGAACCCTTGATAATTTATAACATTATTATTTTGTCATATTGTACACTGTCCAATATCTCCCTTCACCCTCTTCCCTGGTCATGGTGTTTTCAATGACCTCATATGCACATGAAAATTGGACATTGGACATTAAGTAAAGAAGACCAAGAAGAATGGATGCATTTGAATTCTGGTGCTGGCTAAGAATAGTGAAAGTACCATGAACGACCAAAATAACAACCAAATATGTCTTGAAAGAAGTGCAACCGGAATGAACCTTAGAAGCAAGCAGTGGAATACTTCATTTCACACACTGTAGACATGGTATCAGGAGAGACAAGTCCCTGGAAAAAGGACATGGTGCTCGGTAAATAAATGAGGCAGTGAAAAAGAGGAAGACCCCTTCCCAGATGGCTCGACACAGTGACGGTGACAAGGGGTTCAAACCTAAGAACAATTGTGAATGTGGCTCAGGAGCAGAAGCTGTTTGGTTCTGTGGTACACAGGGTTGCTATGAATCAGAATCGCCTAACAACAACAGCCAACAACCTACTGCAGCCTTCTCTCTTGACTGAAAACAGAGAAGATAATCTGTAGTTCTAGGCTTAGATCTTTGTACAGTTGAACAGTCTGTCAGCAACAAGTGGACATTAAGAAGGCTACGTGGACAGCTGTTCGATCAGCTGTTTTAATTTAGTTAGGGGTCCTATAATTTGTACTCCCCAGGAGAAATACATATCACCTTTCTAAAATCAATTGATCTGATTTTGAGTAGCTTTCTGTACAGCCACAACAGGCTTCATAATATTTATTATTAGCTGACATGAAATTGATTCTAATGCAAAATCAAGCTATGTTCTATAGATTAAAACAATTCTTGAGCCTGTGCCATTCTCACAATCATTGCTATGTTTCAGACCACTGTGTTGGTCATGGTATCTATCAATCTAATTCATTAAAAGTCTTTCTCTTTCACATTGACCTTGATTAAGCGTGATAGCATTCTCTAAGAACTAATCTCTTCTGGTACTGTCTCTAAGGCACGTCCATCCTTGCATTCAAGTAGCATGGTGGTTGCTAATAAATATTTGTTTGTTTTTCTGGTGGTCACTCGTTTATATTCTTCACCAGCACGATATTTCTAAAAGTATCAATTCTTCTTCAATTCTTCCTTATTCATTATCTAGCCTTTACATGCATATGAGCCATTTGAAATCACTGTGGCTAGGGTCAAGAGCACCTAAGTCCCCAGGGTGAGATTTTGACTTTTTAAATGTTTGCAGCATATTTTCCTATTGCAACAATTACTTTGACTTCTTGACTACTGCTTCCATGGATATAGCTTGTGGTTCCAATGAAAATGAAATCTTTTGCAACTTTAATCTATTTCTGTTTATCTTGACGCTGATTATTCATCCATTTGTGAGGCTGTTGGTATGTCCACACATGCAGCCTTTCATCTTCATTAGTAAGTGCTTGGAATCCTCTTCTTACTCAGCAAACAAAATTGTGTCATCTGTATATTGCAGGTTGGTAATTCTTCCTCCAATTCCGATGCTGTGTTCCTCTTGACACTGTCCAATTTCTCATATTATTTGCTCAGCATAGAGATCAAATAACAACTATAGTGAGAGGATACAATGCTGGTACACATCTCTCTGATATCACACCACACAGTAGTTCTTTTGTTCTGTTTGAACAACTGCTTCTTGGCCAATGTAGAGATTCTGCATGAGTACAATGAAGTTTTCTGCAGTTCCCTTCTTCAGAATGTTATCCATAATTTGTTATGATTTACACATTTGAATCTTTTACATAGCCGTTAAATCATGAGTATTCTTTGTGGTAAATTCTGCTTCCAGATGGACATTGGACCTCTACTCAAGTACTTCCTCACTGCAAAACACTTTGTTCTATTAAATTGGCATTTCTTGATGCTCAACTTCCTGACATAATAACCAAAGACAAATGTGTGCACAAGCAAAAGCGGTGAAGAAAGCTAATGGTGCCTGGCTATCAAAAGATATAGCTTCTGGGGTCTTAAAGGCTAGAAGGTAAACAAGCGGCCACCCAGTTCAGGAGAAACAAAGCCCACATAGAAGAAGTACACCAGTCTGTGTGACCATGAGGTGACAAAGGGATCAGGTATCAGGCATCAAAGAACTAAAACTTATATCATTATAAATGAGGGGGAGTACAGATTGGGGATCCAAAGTCCATCTGCAGAGGAAGTGACATCTCCTTACAAAAGGGTTGTGGGGAGGAGATGAGCCAGTCAGGGTACAATGTAGCAATGGTGAAATATGCAAGTTTCCTCTAGTTCTTAAATGTTTCCTCCCTCCAACTATCATGATCTGAGTGCTACCTTACAAATCAGGTTAGAACAGAGGATGTACAGATAGGAACCAGAAGCATGGGGAATCCAGGACAGATGATCCCTTTGGGATCAGTGGGGAGCGTGGCAATACAGGGAGAATAAAGGGAAGGTGGAGTAGAAAGGAGGAACTGATTATAAGGACCTACATACAACCTCTTCCCTGGGGTATGGAAAAAAGGGAAGTGGGCGAAGGGAGACATTGGACAGTGTTCAATATGACAAAATAATAATACTTTATAAATTATCAAGGGTTCATGAGGGAGGGGGAGTGGAAAAAGGAGGAGCTAAAACCAAGGGCTTAAGTAGAAAGATAATGTGTTGAGAATGATGATGGCAACAAATGTACAAATGTGCTTTGTGAACAATGGATGTATGTTTGGGTTGTGATGCATTATATGTGCCCCCAATAAAGTGATTTAAAAAATTCTGCTTGCAGGCAAATCCATCTAACACCAGTAATGATATCCCTTATTCCACATTATTCTGAGTACACTTTTATTTCTGGCAGCCACATGTAGAGGCGATGATTGAAAAATAATCTTCAGCAAAATTATCCTTGTGTATGATATCAATGATATTTCTTGATAGCTTATTAATATACCCCAAAACGTTTTATCCTATCAATCCAGTTCAGACAGTGAGGAATATCTCCAGACCATCTATAAGAATTTTCGCTTTCCCTATCTCCTGCACTGACTAAATTTTGAAAATGGAAAAATGGCTCATCCCTAATTGGAAGAGAGAGGAAAAGCTTGAATTCCATGCAAAATGTCCAGATCCTTATCCATTGTCAACAACATAGTAAACCACCCACCTTCCTGGGAAAGGGCAAAAGAGAATGTAGAAAGGGATGTTATTGGCTTTCTTTCACGTGAAAAAAACAAGCCTAAGATGAAACAGATGCCTCACCCCATGCACACCCTACAAACACACCAGAACTAACAGTCTCCACTTACAAAATCCCTGGTCATTCTCACACATTACCTGTTGTTTGAAGCTTTCCTTGCCTTCCTGGCAAGTTTTTCCTTTGTTCACATGGCATTCTGCACTGACCAGTGAACAAATGATACTAAATGATTAAGGCAACTGAGAAGACAAATACAAATAAGATGCTAATTCTGCTCTCAAAGAGTTGGAGAAAAGATCTCCATGAGCCCCATTAATGATACAACTCTGATTTTAATGCCCAGCATCCATTTCTTTTGACAAATATGGAAGCTCCAGGCACACCGACACCCTTTCCAGTAATAAAATTGCACCATCTGAAATCTGTGAACACCATTTGACCTTAAGATCTCTACTCAACTACCCTGAAAGCTATCCAAACGATTCTCATTTCCTATCAAGCTGTAGACAGACCAGTGCCACCAGCAATTATCCTTCAAACCCCAAATCTCAATTCTTATTCTTCCCATTTCCGTAGTAATTTTATACTTGGATGGGTGCCTTTGTGTGTTTTGTATTTATAGCTATAATGGTAGAAACCTGCAGTAACACAACTCATTATATAAGGATTTGGAAATATCGTGGGCCAAATCCTAGATCCTAAGACCCAGCAGTAAATATAATAAAAGCCTGATATAACATGTTTAACCTATACCCAAGGCATTGTTTCTGTCCCTCAACAGCTCATTATGGGGATTCTACTGCATTGTTATTTCTCCCCATCTCCATGGCAGCCTGCAGTGCTTGAGAATGTGATCATTAGCTGGATGGTAACCTCTGTCACCCCCCAAGTCTGTAATTCTCATGAGTTTCATTTTCTTGGAAGTATGGCACAAAGACTTCCATTTTATCACACTGCCTGGCACAGTGGATTTCAGAGCAGTTACAGACACAACCAATAGAGCCAGAGTCAATCCCAGGAGTATGCATGTCCTTAAAACAAATTGTTTAGTTTCTCTTCACCTCTAAGAAGACATATGTAAAATGAGGCTAGTCATGTTATCTAACTCATAGGTTTGCTGTGAGGATTAAAGAGAGAATACATGTGAAATCTTCAGATGGGGACTACCATGGACTAAGTACGCAATAAAGGGTCAACTATTAGGACCATTCCACAATCCTATGAACTCCTAGCAGCTTAAAGTATGCACTTAATAGAAACTCAGGAAATACTGGAAATAGACCTTGGATCTTAATTTAATAGACCTCACACCAAATTCTTTCTAATATCTCACTAAAACAGAAAGGTTTTTAAATTAGAAAGGCAGTTACTCTATTTTGAAACCTAATTCTCAGCAGAAATACCAGTGTGTTAGTCTGGTAGACTAGAAAAACAAATCAATAGACACTCATGTATGCATAAGAAAGAGATTTATATACAAGAGCAATTCAACATTGAGAAAACATCCCAGCCCAGTCCAGTCCAAGGTCATAAGTCTGATATTAGTCCATATCTCTGATACCAATCTATACAGTTCTCTTCAGAGTCACAAAGCACATGCAATGACACCAGGGCAATCACAGGCCAGGAGGTGCAGCTTTATGTACTGGTAGAAGCATCTCAGCACTTGCAGGGGTCTCTCTGTGGCTTCTCAAGCATCTCAGCACTGGCAGGGGTCTCTCTGTGGCTTCTCAAGCATCTCAGCACTGGCAGGAGTCTCTATGTGGCTTTTCTGGCTTCAGAGGTCTAGTTCCATCAGTGTAAGCTCATGTGGCTTCTCCTCCAGAATGTCTCACAGGGGGTCAGCCTTGTGTCTTGTCAGTAGAGCGTCTCCAAGGGACTGAGTAAAATAGTGTGTCTGTCTCCAAGAAGGAATTACAACATTTCCCAGAATTCTCAGAGGGCCATGACCATACCGAGGTCTCATTGGCTATCTCCAGATTGACAGGCTACACTCCACCCCTACACTCTTAATCTTGAAATTGACACCAGATGAGGTGACTGCCATAGCCAGGAAATACATATATTAAATCTAGCAACTGAAATTTCATTATAATACCATGCTTGCATCATTTTATTTAATCTATCAAAAAGTTCACATCCATCTTTTTATTAGCTCAAAGTGAAGCACTTGCACAAATGTAATATCTTTCCTTCAAAAATCCTAGCTCTAGGTGTCAAATGCCCTAATCAGCCCACCAGGTACAGACGCCGATTGCAATGTAAAGGACATCATCTGATGACACGTAAGTAGTTCCTTAAAACTTCAAATGTGAAACTAACTTGCAACCATGGAATGGCATAAGCAGTGGGTAGAATTTGGCACATTTGCTCTTAAGTCATTTTAAAAGCATTAAAACATATTCCAAAGATTTCAAACATGCAATTATTTTTGCTGTCACTCAAAACATGAAATAAACATAACTTTTTAAAAAGCTACGTGCATTTTACCTATCAAAACAAACAGCTTAATGAATAAAAATTGTTTTCCCAAACCATTTTTCATACACTTGCAACTCATCCAGGAAGCTTTTATAGGAATTACTGAAGTCACTGGTAAAATATATCATTTCCTGATAAAACTTTGAATGCATTAAACTAAAAAAATATAAGATTATTCCAGGAGAAAATGTCTCTAAAACATATGTCATGCATTGACTTTGGAATTTTATTCACTAAGAAACATGAATGTGTGCCTGCCTACGAAACATTCCTATTTATACATGTCTAGTAGATCAGTTTCATCTTATAATGACATCTTCTCTGCAGTTATGTGAAATAATAGTGAATTACTTATTTAACAAATAAATGTGGAACACTCCATTTGTAGATGTATACTATAAGGATTTAAGGTTGGTTACAATGAGTTACTCTTCAAAGGTTGAAATAATTCACTGCTTTGTTCTTGACTCCTTACAAGTTCCAGATTCATGTGTGATCAAGACAGAGAAAATGTCAGTATCTGTGACCCAGGCCACCAGGTGACTGGCCTCCAGTTACCATCATCGTATTCTGAGATCTAGCTAAAATCTTGAGCCTCCATCTCCACTTGAGACCTTATGCATTTAAACTACTTCTCTCATGTTTCAGGTTTGCCTGTGAGCCACAAGGTCCTCAGTTGGAAACCAATAGCCTACCTCAAGGGAAAAAAAATACTACCTATAAAGAGTCACTATTTTGGGAACCCGCAGGGGCAGTTCTACCCAGTCCTATCGGGTCCCAAAAGTTGGCATCAACTCTGTGACCATGAGTGAGTCTCTCCCTCTAAGGAACACCAACAGTTCAGTAGTGAGTGCTTGGCTGCTAACTGAAGGTAGTTCAAACCCATCTGCTACTCCACTGGGGGGAAATGTCCAAGTCTACTTCCTTGAGAATCCTATGAAGCAGTTGTACTCTGTCCTGTGAGGTCCCAAGGAGTGGGAAGTGACACAACAGCAACTTGTTAGAGAAAACTCGGGTTTTCTCACTGTGACTTCCCTCCATTCTCCGAGACTTGTGAAATTCCAGGTAAGAGATGCTCTACCAAGTCTCCTTTCTAAAGATGGGCACGACGTAACTTAGAACCCTCCCCAATGACAGACTTTTGATTTCCAGAAACTCAGAACATAATCCTTAAGATCTTCTCAAAGGTCAGACTTTGTAAAGGAAACAAACTAAGAAGGGGAGGCCATATATACTGACTTCATTTAATTGTAGAACTAAGACTAAACAATGATGGAAATTGCTTGCGAGTGAGGAGTACAGAAAATTAAAAGCATAAATCTAACCAGAATAGTTAAAACTTTGTCAGTAGACTCCCTCCCACCCCACCTGTGATATGGGCTAGATCTGATCTGGTTTCCAAAATTTTCTGTACTTTTGGTGTGTATTGCTTTCTTCATTTGTTGCTGTTGTTCATATTAGAGTATATCTCATAGGTGCTATGTAAGTGGGAGGTCATTCCCTTGAAGCCATGTTATATGCTTTTCCATTTTCTGGTAGATGAAACCCAGAATTGATGAACCTACAGGGACAGCAAGTATAATAAGGGACAGGGAGTTATAGTGGGGGGGAGGGGTGCCAAAAGGGAGATGATGTCAAGGAGTTCCTGTAGAAAAAGGATGTTTGGAAACTTATTGCAGTAGCAGTTGTATATTCTACTTGACATGATTGAAATTTAGAATGGTGGGATATACCTATTGAATCCCAACTAATTTTTTAAAAAAGAAAATAGAACTAAAGCAATATACGAAAAATATTATGAACTCCGACATTGTAGAAATATGACAGCAAAGTCTTAGAGGGGCAAAGAACAAGAAAGTGAGAGATTATGTCAATGTGTGGAGCTTTCTCAACTTGGAGATTAGAGAGTAGAAAGATTATTAAAGTTGTTAATCATATAATAAAGGTACCCAAATATTCAAATCAATATTTTAAATATGACATAGAACACATAACTATCACAGGTGAGTTCAGGAGAAAGACAGTAGGGGAAGAAGGGGAAAAACTCTATCTGTCACTACTCAGAGTAGAACATTAATAGGTAATTTTCTAGAAAAATACATGAATTATTATGGCACTTACTGATCTATGGCAATGTCTGCACTGGAAATATAGGGGTGTAGTGTAGCCTGTCAATCTGGAGACCGTCAATAAGACCTCTGTATGGGCATGGCTTTCTCCTGAGAATTCTGAGAAGTCTCATGTTATTTCCCAATTGCAGGTGAGAGACAAAACTCAGTCTCTTTGAGACAGTATACTGACAAGACAACACAGCTCCAGCATGAGTCCTGGAGACTGGAGGAGCAGGAGGAGAAGCCACATGGCTTACCCTGATAGAACCACACCTCTGGGACCGGAGAAGCCACATGGAGACTCCGATCAGTGCTGAGATACTTGGGAGGCCACAGAGGGACCCCTACCAATGCTGAGATGCTTCTACCGCCACTGGATACTGCTGATGGACCCTGAGCCCTGGAAACGAGGAGCCATGGGGAGACCCCTGCCAACATTAGGATGCTTCTACTGCTTCTACTGCTGCTGGACACACAAAACTCTGGACCCACTGGCCTATGGTTGTCCTGATGTCATTGCACGTGCTTCCTGAGTTGGAAGGAGGCATTATAGACCGATATCCGACATATGGGCTAATATTGGACTTATGACCTTGGACTGGACTAGGTTGGGATGCATTCTCAATGTTCCATTCCTCTTGTATATAAACCTTTCCCTTATATCCATATGTGTGTTTGTGAATTTGTTTCTCTAGTCTACCTGGAGTAACACAATTATACTGGAGAAAAGACACTGTCATATATTGTTGGTGAGAATGCAAAAATTTCTTTAAAAAGACAACCCTTCCAATATTTTTTCTGGATTTAGTGTATGGGCCCAAGAGACAGGGATGATTAGAGTTTGTCACCTTGATGGTCCCCTGTGGAGTTAGGGGTAGAGATTCAGCAGGTCAGGCGGAGGTAGCCCACTGATGCCTCCTTAGAGGTGTGGCTGTCTTTTCAGGAGAGAGGGAACACACCAAGAGGGAAGTGCAACAGACCAGCAATGGGTACTAAGCCAGGAATTCCTGAGGGATCCTGAAAGAAGACTTTTGACTCAGAGGGTAGCACTGGGCACCTCATCCGAACTGGTTGGAGAACATTCACAAAGGTCAGCAGTTGGACCTGGAACTATTTTTATGTGTATTTTTTGTTTAATGTCTGTCTATATAAGATGGACAGGATAAGCAATCTCAAGGAGATAGCAATGAACTGATGGTTGGGGGGGTGGAGAGGAGGAGATGGGGGAGGGGAGTGGTGTGCCAATAATGTCAGGGGCAGGGGATTAACAAGGGGTCTAAAATTGACAGTGAGGAGGATGTAATGTTCGTGGTGGTGTTTGGTAAATCATGCTGTATCTGAGAGGAATTAATGAGAGGAGGAAGATGAGTGATCAGGATGGAAAAGTGATGGGGAGGGTCAGGAGGAAAGGAAAAAAGAAATATAAGAAAGAACAAGGAAGTGAAAATATATATGCATAGGTATAAATATAGACATGTATTTATGTAAATATATACATCATGTATTTGTCTAGGTATGGATATGTATGTAGCTACAACAAGGAAGCAGATGAACTTTGGGTCTCTACTTAAATCTTAACTCAGTACAAGAACAGTTTGTTTTAATAAGGTGGCACTGTATGATACTCATCTTCCCAACACAATTGCTGAAGACATAATGGATACATAAGCAAATGTGGCGAAGAAAGCTGATGGTACTCAGCTAATAAAAGATAGAGCATCTGAGGTCTTCAAAGATTTGTAGTTAAACAAACAGGGAAACAACAAACTCACATGGAACTGTGCAACCATGCGGTGTTGGCGGAATCAAGCAACAGGCACCAGACGATGCAAAACAACATCAAAAACATATTGTTGAGAATGAGGGAGGTCAAAGCAGAGATCCCAAACCCATCTGAATACAATAGGACATCCTCTCACAGAAGGGTCACAAGGAAGGGATGAGTCAACCAGGATGCTATGTAGATAGCATTGATGAAACACAATATATGTATATTCCTCTGATTCCTTGAGGTTTCCTCAGTGCTCATTGTCATGATCCCAGTGCTGCCTTTCAGTACCGACTAGACCAGAGCATGGACCCTGGTATAGATAAGAGCTTAAACACAATGATTCCAGGTCAGATAAACTCCTCAGGAACAGAAATGGTAGCAGTGATACCAGGGAGGTAAGGGAATGGTGGGGGGAGAAGGGGAGGAAGAGATAACTAATTGCAATGGAGGCACAAAACAATCCCCCCCCCCCACAGGGGGGATGCACAACAGAAATGTGGTGAAGGGAGACCACAGTCAGTGTAAGATATGAAAGCAATAATAACTTATAATTTACCAAGGGGTCACAAGGGTGGGAAAGGGAAAGGAGGGAACAAAGAGGAGCTTATACCAAGGGCTCAAATAGAAAGTAAATGTTTAGAAAATGATGATGGCTATGTAAGTACAAATATGCTTGATACAATTGCTGTAGAATTCTGTAGAATGTTTTAAGAGTTGTAAGGACCCCCAATGGAATGATTAAAAAAAATATTTGGGGTCTTAAAAGTTTGGAGTTAAACAAGCAGTCATCTAGCAGGGAAATAAGAAAGTCCACATGGAAGAAGTACGCCAGCCTGTGTGGTCATGAGGTGTTGAAGGAACAGGTATTAAAAGTTCAAAAACAAGCAATCAAATTGATGTGAAGGAGTGTGGACAAAGTGGAGACTCAAAACACACATGTAAGATAAGTTGGATTGTTTGGGGTGGGGAGGGTATTATTAAAAAATAGAAATAGATAGTTGGACAGTCCTGAACAGAAGGACCACATAGAAGGGACAATATAACCAGGGTGCAGTACAACACTGATGAAATATATAACTATGCTCTAATTCTTTAAAATTTTCTCCTGTCACTATTATGGCCTTAATCTTACCTCAGCAATCTCGCTAGACTTGCATATGTACAGTGGTACAACTAAGATCTTTGGATGCACAAATCCCAAGATAGATTAACTCCTCACAAACAGTAATCAAAATAATGACTCCCCAAGGGTATAGGAAGAAAGGGGGCTGGGAAGGAAAGGGAAATTGATAGCAATGATGAATGTACAACCCCATTCGAGGGGGGCAAACATTACAATTTAGGTGAAGGGATACATTGGATAGTGTAAGTTATGGAAATAAAACAAATAATAATTGTCATAATATATATTAAGGGCTCCAGAGAGTGGTAGGGTGGGGGAGGGGAGATAAAGGGGAACTTATATCAAGGAGTTGAAAATCATGATGGCAGCAATTGTACAATTATGCTTGATCTAATGGAACTATGGATTGTAATATCTGCAAGAGCTCCTAATAAAATGTTAAAGTAAATTAAATTTTAAAATAACATCTAAAAGAGGGATACTTTTTACTCCCCATAACATTACAGTCTTGAAAACTCACTGAGGCAGTCTACCCTTCCCTATAGGGGAGCTTTGAGTTGGCATGGCAGGGAGTTTGGCTTGCTTGTATTTTAGCTTAAAAAAAAAAAAAAGTCTATTCTTTCAGTTTAGAAGACCAGAATCTTCATTCAGGGTGCTGTAGGAGGAGCCGTCCTCTAATGGCTCTGGGAAAATGTCTGTTGGGCTGGCAACCCTTGGGCATCTCCTAGTGCTTTGGCATCAATCTTCCCCTCAGAGATCCCAGATATAAAGGACACATTCTGTTCCTGGATCTTCTTTCTTGTTGGTATTGATGTCCCTCTAATCTCGACTCAATTCTTTAAGGATCGATGAACCTAGAGGGACAGCAAGCAGAATAAGAGGTTTGGGGGAAGGAGAATAATAATGGAGGTGGGGTGAAAGGGAGACAATGTCAAGGGTAGAAAGGAAATGTTTGGAAACTGACTGTGGCAGTCATGTGCTTATGTTAATTTTATGATTGAAATGTAGGGGTGGAGTCTAGCCTGTTAATCTGGAGAGAGCCATTGAGTAGCCAATGAGGCCTTCGTGTGGGCATGGCTTTCTCCTGAGACTTCTGGGAAATCTTGCAATATTTCCATCGTGAAGATGAGAAGCTATCTCCCCCAGTTGTTGGGAGTTAGAGAGATGATTAATCATGGACAAGACAAACTGGCAGGATTCGAGAAGCTGGAGGAGATGACGGAGAGACCACAGAGCTTTGCCCTGATGAAGCCAGACCTCTGAAGCTGGGGCGGCCAGATGGAGACCTCTGCCAGCGATAAGTTGCTTCTGCTGTTGATGGACCCTGAGGCCTGGAAGCGAGGTGTCCTGCCAGCACTGGGATTCTGCACCTACTGACCTGTGACTTCGTGAGTTGGAAGAAGACTTTATAGACTGATTTCGGGCATATGGGTTAATATCGGACTTATGACTTTTAACTGGACTGGGCTGGGATACTTTCTCCATGTTCCATTCCTTTTGTATATAAACCCTTTCCTTATATCGATATCTGTGTCCTTGAATTTGTTTCTCTAGTCTACCTGGAGAACAATAAAGGAGGTGGGGTGAAAGGGAGACAATGTCAGGGGTAGAAAGGAAATGTTTGGAAAATGACTGTGATTGCAATTCTAGTTGGCATGTCTAACATGTAGAATGATGTGTGTGTTAAATCTCAACTAATGATAATTTTTAAAGAGAGTGAGATTGGCTCAAAATAAAGCCTAATTCTGTAGATTGTATCCTGCTTTGTGAACATCATAGAAGTTAGGATTTACAGCACAGAATTCCATTAAATTACAAAATGGAGAAGAATCATACCCTACTCAAGTTGGCACATATTTGTAAAGGGGCCTAATTTACTACATAATAGCGATCTATCCTCTAACAAGCAATTCCCCCAGGGCTTGACATTGAAGAAAGTCTATGAAAAATCTAGCTTTCAGGGCTAGCAAAAACAAACATACTGGTATCTGCTTCCCAGGGGTGGCAAAAGTTCACTAGGAGCAGTGCTAAAAGGTGGTTGGGCATTACTGCACTCTGCTCAACTATCTGCCCTTCCTCAGTCACCTGTTAAATAGTCAACAGACTTTGAAAAGTAAAAACTTCAATGCTGAAACTAGTTAAAGGAATTTTGTATTTGCAAGTAAAAACCCTATCTAACCATCTGTAGTTCTGGTAAAGCAGTGTTGAAAAGATTGAAGAACTAATGATTCCTCAGATCCTAGAGATTTTCTACACTCCAGCCACAAACTAGGAAATTAAATATGAAATAGTCCTCTTTCCTAGCACCTCTAATCTAGCTCAAATATAAGTTAAAGAATAGGCTTTCATAAGACGTCTCAGTTTGAAGTACAACTAAACCGGAATTACTATAAGTTAAAGCGTTCCAGATAGGTGAAGTAAAATACAGCTGAATCTTCCTTTGATGGTTTGCTGACAACCTTTGGAGAGTTTGCAGATAATGACTCAAAGCTCATCTAAAATGCTTCTTCTAGGCTCTAAAGCTTAATCGAGCTCATTGCCTACATCAGAAAGAATAATGGCTAGTTGTTTCCATTGTTCCCATTCTTGTTCTTGGCTATAAAGTGAAATAGAATACCAGCATTTATCCTAAAGCTCCATGGTAAGGAAGTGCTGCAGCTGGTGGAATATTTTCCTATTTCATAGATGCATTTACTTTGGAATATACATGTAGAGGTTGAGCAGTCCTCAAAGTGAGAACAGGATGGACCAGCATCAGCATAACTTCAGAACTTGTTAGGGAAAAAAATTAAATTCTCAAGTTCTACTATACAACAGACCATACAAAACACCAACATCCCAAACATGCTGACTGATTGATTTTGGCTCATAGTGATCGTAGAGGACAGAGTAGAACATTCCCGTCAGGTTCCCAAGAGTATAAATCTTTAGAGAAGGAGGAGGCTTTGAACTGCTGACCTTTCAGCTGAGAGCTTTAACAACTGCACTACCAGATCTACTGAAATGAAATCTCCGGCGATGAGGATCCAGAGTTCTGTGTCTCATCAACTCCCCTAGTGATGGCACTTCACGCGGAAGTGTGAGACCACCTTCTTTGGCAGTGGTCCAGTCAGGAGAATCGACGTTGGAGGAGAAAGAAGAGCGAGATAATACCCTTTTAACACATTCCAGAGCAGGATAGGAGGTAGTTAATCCCTAGATCTCATCTCACTTCACATATAGCATGAATTCGTTTCTCCTAATGTGTTAGTCCGGGTAGACTAGAGGAACAAATTTCATAGACTTGCATATGGATATAAGGAAAGGTTTTATATACAAAAAATGGGACACTGAGAACGCATCCCAACCCAGTCCAGTTCAAAGTCATAAGTCCAATATTAGCACATATGCCCAATACCAATCTATAAAGTCTCCTTACGATCCTGGCGCTGGCAGGGGTTCCCTCATGGCTCCTCACGTCCAGGGCTCAGGGTTCATCAACAGCATCCAGTGGTGGTAGAAGCAACTCATCGCTAGCAGGGTATCTCCACGTGGCCTCTCCACCTTTAGAGGTCTGGCTCCATCAGGGCAAAGCCGCATGGCTTCTCCGGCTCCTCAGACGCTGCCATCTTGTCTTGTCCGTAATTCATCATCTCTGAGACTAACTCTCAACAACTGGGGAGATAGCTTCTCATCTTCACAAGGGAAATATCATGAGATTTCACAGAAGTCTCAGGAGAAAGCCAGGTCCACATAAAGGCCTCATTGGCTACTCAATGGCTATCTCCAGATTAACAGACTAGACTGTTACCCCTACATTTCAATCATAAAATTAACATAAACACATGACTGCCACACCCTATTAAAGACAGATATCATATAGACAGTTGGTGGCAAAGATCTAATATAACCCAAGACCTACTGCTCAAAGAGAACATGGTGCATGGTGCCATACTCATGTTACACAGTAGAAGGGCTCCCGGTGGCTTTCTTGGCTCAATTATGTACAACAGCTGATCATCAAGCCTTCATTCCCCAGTAGTGCTTGGTAGTTCAATATCCCCAACCTTTAGGTTAGTAGGGGAGTGGAAACCATTTTTATTACCCAGAGATGTCACGATTTAATATAGAAATAACTTTTCTTATGGCTGTCAGGCATTAAGCACCCTTCAATCTTCTCTGCAGACTACATAATCCCAGTTCCTTTTTCCTTTACTTATAACTACACTTTAAAACTCTTCATCCTCCTTGTCAATCTCCAGAATAAAGTGTAACCTCATTTTACTGTTCAAATGAATTGAAAAACATTTTCTGACACTGAACCATAGAAACTAATGCCACAAAAATCTAGGCTTCTTAGATTCCACCTGTTTTATAATATGAGAAGTACTGCTAAAAAAATCAAATTTTATGTCTATCCTCTCAAGATAATGTCATTCCTCCTCCTCACCCCTATTCTTTTTGCTAATAAAGTTTTAGTTCATTGTAAGGTCACTAAGTATTTCACATATATTGCATTAAACATTCTGATCCTCATTTGCCCTATTAAATAAGAATTGACCAGATGGATATTCCTCTGACTCTCCAGAGCAGGTTTTAGTTAATTAAAAATGATTATTTTTACTACATATTTTATATATCAGCCAGATGTTACCTGTGGTCATTTCTAGAGAAAATCATTTGGCGATGGTTGTAAAATACAGTTTCCTTTGGGAGGCAGGACTCAAGAACAGGAAAACAAATGTAAAAATTTATTTCACCTTATACTATTTTCCTAGTGAAATGTGGGCATGCTACTTCATCTTCTTTAAAGTTAAGAAATCTATCCAAATCTTATTCTCATTTGCATCTCTGTACCCTGAACATACGGTGGCATAAAAAAAATGTTTGAGGAAAGAAAAATTAATGTCTTCCCTCTGTACTGTGATCCTGAGTTGTTTTTTGTCCCAAAGAAATGGATTTGGTTTCTGGATACCATATATGCATAACACAGCACACTGTTCGGCTCAATCAGGACAGAGCTTACATCATGCTTCTGTGAAGATGTAATTCCAGATAGTGGTAACAGTCCCCACTAGTCCCCAAAAGTCTCTCAGAAGCTAGGTTCCATGTGAACCAATTTGTTGAAATCTCCTGTTCATGTTGAAATCATCCAGAATAGGTCAGGATATGGTAGTCAGGAAGTTGTTTTGTGATTTCACAAGTTATTTTCTTTCCATCTGCCAACAGATTAGAATCCAAGCACTACTATTTGGTGATGGTTCCTATGAGTAAAGTAACACTCGACTTTTATAAATCTATTGTTTGAGTTTTGAATTTCAGAGAGATCACCTTAAGTTTCAGATTTGGGTGCTTCGTATAGAACCGTAGAAACAGAAAAGGGGATCTATACCAAAGAAAAATATTAGCTCTTAGCTGGGGCACAGTTCTCGTCAATATATTTTGGCAGCGGGTGGAATGAGAAGTATATTTTATCTATTCTCCCCTTGGGCTCTCCATAAAACTGCCAAGTAGCTAGAGATTCTGAGATACTACATTATCACTTGGACTTTTACATCATTTCTTCCATTTGCTTACCTACTCTGTGTCCAGGAGCAAATGTCAGTCTCTCCTGACATACATTTCAGTCTATTTTCTTTCTTTCCTGTCTTTTTTAACGATCTTTTGCTTTCTTCTTCTATGACGTCCTTGATAACATCCCCCAAATTGTCTGGTTTTCATTCACCCATCTTCAGTGTGTCAAATCTATTCTTAGGTTGGTCTCTAAATTTAGATGGGATATACTCAAAGTAGACCCAAGCCTTGGGATTTTCAATTGCCTCGTATATATGTGAAAGCTAGACATTGAATAAGGAAGATCCAAGAAAACTGAAGCCTTTATATTATGGTGTTGAGGGAGAATAATGAATACACCATGGACTGCCAGGAAGGAAAAAATCTGTCTTGGAATAAGTACAGCCTGAGAGCTCCTTAGAAGTGAAGATGGTGAGAACTTGTCTCACATGCTTTGAGCATGCTATCAGAAGAGACTAACTAGTCCCTGAAGCAGGGCATAAGCTTGGTAAAGGTGAGGCTCACTGAAAAAAGAAAGATGGATTGGCCCAGAATTTCAACAATGGGCTCCCAAGTCTGTTGTACATAGAGTAATTATGATTGAAACAGACCCCAAAGTACCTAACAACATCCCTTTGGCTAGAATTAGATAGTTGTTCTAAAATGCCAGTTAGAAGCCTTTTATTGGCATAAGGGAGTCTTTTGCAAATCTGAAGTTTACGTGACAACAAACAATTTTAGGTATCACAGGGTGTGTATATATACCAAATGAAAAATTCACTGCCATCGAGTCAATAGTAACCACATAGGGCAGGGCAGAACTGGTCCTTTGTGAGTATCCAAGACCTAACTCTGCTGGGTAGACAGCCTTGGCTTTCTCCCTCAGAGCAGCTGGTGGTTTTGAACTTATGGCCTGACACTGGTGCCCAACAAGTAACCATATACCATCATGGCTCCATTATCAAATGGTAGATAAGTTAAACAGAAGAAGAAAAGGCAATTTCATAGGACTAGCTACCTCTTATAACTTATTTCACGGTGTGATGGTGATTATCTGGGTTCTAGTCCCAGCTCTGATTTTTTTGTGTGTGTGACTTCATCTAGATAACTTCCTCACCCTGAATCTCTTTTCTCATGAAAACAAATAATGAGGCCAACATAGGAAACTCTTAGTTCTACTTAGAGTCTCAAACTGTGTATTTAAAAAAATAACCTGATGGTCTCTTAAGCTTTATTGAAAGGTTATAAACTTCAAAGTTTCAAAGACAGAACACAGCAAGCCATTTTGGGATCGTATAAAAAAAGCATCTGCTCCCAATGTTCTAACGCATACCAATCTGCTTGTCATCAATCATGGTCACCTCAAAAATGACCTCTCCCTCATATATTCGTAGCAATCAACATTCACCAGGTTCTTCCTATTAAAGTCATCTGTGTTACCTTTGATTTCCAGATCCAGGTAAGAAAGAGCATCCATCTCTGATAAAGAGCCCAATAGTCCTTGGAATAAAGTGTCCCCCCAAATAAAACATCATTTCTTTTAGAGCCTCTAATAGGTTTGATGGACTCACCAGTCTCAATTTCCTATGTGAATCTATAATTGTCCACAGAGGTCAATGTCAGTGGATGCCTCATATAAATTAAAATTGAAGATAATGATGCCTGTTCACTTGATCAACTAAAATGACCAGCTGGGTTTCATGGGAAGAAAACAGAAACCCTTCTGAAATTGGAATAGCTTCAAAGGTGAGGGAATGTAATTATTTTTCTGTAATGTTTCTTCTCCAAAGGTGACTGGTCACTGCGTTGGTGGGCACCAAGGCCAGCATATTATGAAATTGGATATGGCATGCAGAGGCACCGACCCTATCCAAAGGTACAAGGTGAGGGTCAGCATTCCTCAAAGGCACCGGGGAAAAGTGGCTCTCACTTATACCTCAGTCATTTCATTTACATTTAGAAAAATGCTGAGGGGCTTACCTAACTCCCAAGAAGCAAATGCGAGTTCAGTTTGGTATCAAGGTGTTTGCGCTTTAATTACCACAAAACATTTTCTTGGATTTTCTACAACTATCCTTAAGAGTAATTTTAGGTCTGAAAGAACCTTGGTATCACCTATCACAGCCCTTTTATTTCTTATTTTATTTTATTATTTATTTTTTTTAATTTTTTTTCTGGCATCACTGCTCTCCGGTGGTGGGAGTAGGAGGCCCAGCCCCACTGCTGGAATTGAACCTCCGTCCCAGTGGGCCGCAGTCCCGCGCACAACCACTATGCCACCGGGGCTCAGCCCATTTTATTTTATTTTTTTTGTTTTTGTGGGTATCACTGCCTCTGGTGGTCGTGGGCGCTACCCAGCTGCCACTGGATTTGAACCGCCAAGCCTGTGGGCTGCACTTCCGCACTCAACCACTTACGCCACTGGGGCTCAGCCCCACAGCCCTTTTATTTTACAAATGAAGATACTGATGTCAAGAAACACAGGCTGACTGGACCAAGGTCACAGCACTAGAAAGTTTGGGCTAGAAATGAGCGGATGAAAAGCTGAAATTACAATGTCTCTGACTCTCAGAGTAGCTGGACAGTTGTTCACGGACGGAAAAGACGACAAATATTTGATGGAAATTGCCACTTAAGGAAACAGGTTTGTGGTGGTTACATAATCTGGTGTCAATTTGGGACTTGTGAGGATTGAGAGTGAAAGGGTGGAATCTAGCCTGTCAACCGGGTCATAGCCAATGATGCCTCTGTGTGGGCCTCCTGAGGATTCTGGGAACTCCGGCATTTCCTCCTGAGAGATGTCTCCTGAAAAGACACATGGCACTACCCCGATAGAGCCCACACATCTAGTTACAGTCTTCGAAACCCACAGGGCAGTTCTACCCTCTAAGGTTCCTGTGAGATGTAAGTGACTTGATGGAGTGAGGATTTTTTGTTTGTTTAACAGAACTGTGTCTGGCACATAATAAGTGCCATGCTAATGCTTGCTATTTCCCCCATTATCCAATATACTAAAATATCTTGAAAACTGGAGAATATATACCTTAAGCATTCGTTAATAATGTGCAGAGGCAATATTTTTAAGAAATAAACTCACAAATTTATTAGATAAATTCAGGAAATCAATGGCAAAAGTCTCTTAAGATGTTTAATGGATTAAATTTCCAAAATGTATTAGTCCCAATTCAAAGGGTTGGTCTTGTATTTTGGGTTGTTGTTGTTGTTGTTGTTGTTGTTTTTGGGGGGGGGGTGTTAAATAAACAAGTGCAGAAACTTCTTTATTTAAAAAAAAAAAAACATCCAATATCATTCAAGGTTTCATGTAACAATCACAAAAATTTCATTAGCAAAAAGAACCTTTAATAAAAAGAAAATATCCACTGCAAAAATTAATGAGATTTTCATCAGAGGAAACTAGTATACTGAATCAGTAACTTGAGACATCGGAGTAGAGTGGTCATTCCAGGATGTTGCTTTTACTGATACCGTTCTCAAATCAGAGTGGGCTACGGAGCAGTTTAACAGCCACTAATTTGAATGCGTACTCAGCGATTTTTAAGAGCAGCCCCGCCTTCTTAAAATTAACAGGATAGATACATCAGTAAGATCGGATCTGCTGGAAACAAACCAACCCTACATGTGGAGTCATCTTTGGGGCTTTTCCCCCTCTCTCTCAGTCTTTGAGTTAATTTCAATGACAAGTTTCAGGGGTAAAAACTGTCATTTACCAATTCCTTGATTTTTAAAATTAAATCAGTTAAGTAATTATGCAGGGTGAGAACAATTTAAAAATATTGTCATGAAGAATGTCTCCATAATTGGTCATGATAGTTTAAGACATTGGAAGTTCATGGTAAGTTGCGTGTCTTCCCGTCACATGATGGAAAATCTGTGAGGAAAACAAAGAAGTTAGACATTTTAATTGGCACTTCTAAAGTACCATTATCATGTGTCTCAAAAGACTCTCTTCTCATTCTACTTCAGTGGGATGCACTTGCTTGAAATAAGGCAGAGGTTGGGTCTAATGGAGATTTCATGTGCAGTTCTCAATTTCTTGTAAGTCTATATAGTTAATAGGTGGCCTTTCAGTTTCTTGAAAACACTTGACAATTGATTCTGCGGGCAACAGTTGACTACTCACCTGCTTCTCGATGTCTAAGAGCAGCGTGCTGGCCCCTATGCGAAAGAGTTCTGGCTTCAACCATTCATCTCCGAGCTCCTCCTTTATAAGAGAGAGCCATGCAAGGGCATCGTTGGCACTGCGGATGCCTCCAGCTGGTTTAAACCCTATCTACAAAGGAAGATGGGGAAAGAACAATGCTGATTATCATTAGATTGCATTTTAAAATACACTGAGTTTATGCAGGGCCTCAATTCTTTTTCCCTTTTCTTTTCAAAGAGACTATACTCTTCACATCATCCAGCAAAAATAGCTTGGATCACCAACTCACCCTCACTCACACTGCAAAATAACTCTGCCCAGAATAATGGGAGGAAGGTCTGGGCACCTGAGGAGGCAAACACGAGGGTTCACAACTCTCATTAACATGCCAGTTACTGCTAAATCATAAATAAACCCCAGCCACCTAGCCCACAGCTGCGAATGGGGGTAAAGTACCAGTAAATAAGAAAAGAAGTATTACAATAGCCCATTCAATCTACATTTTTGCAAGTACACCCATAGAGTTTACCTTACAGCCTTCATTTTCAGGTTCAAAAAATATGTAAGTATTTAAGCAAGAGAAAAAAACCAGTGAGGCCACAGGGTGCCATTAGCCAAACTGCCAGCATTCAACAAGAACATCTGACCCCTGCTTTAAGCAATTTAACTCTTTTGCTTTTTGGAGTTGTATGGAGATAAAGTTCTATAAAGCAGGCATCCCAGTTACAAAAGCAGATTAGAAAAAGATAGTGTAGGGACTCTTCACACTTCAGGAGTGTGAATATTCAGACAATATTCAGACAATATAATATGGTTATAAAAGGTGGATTTTCTTTTTTCCCCAGTTACTGTATACAAACATTCCAGAAGTAAGGTCCAAGTAGTATGGAAGGGGCCAGACCAAATCCAGGGACACATATCGTAGCCAACTAAAAAGGAAGGGGGGAAAAGAAAACAAGAGAGAGAAACAGGTAGCAGGGGAACAGGACACTAACCCACTCAAGGGGTGGGTATTCTTTATTTCTCTACAGGGAAAGAGGGACCAGACTTCAACCCCATGCTCCAAGATATGAATGCAACATATTTATCTGAAACAGGGAACCAATAAAGAGGTGTGAGAGGCTGGTCCCAATCCCAACTACATGGACAGCTGTCCCTGAAAAATTTACTTCAGAGGACAGCACTGAAGCGACAGCTCAGGGAGAGGGACATGTCTGATTGGAGCACACGGGAGGAAATGAAGGGGGAGGAAGAGAGAGTGGAGCACACTCTGGCCCATCAAGCCTTGAGGATGAGCAGCGAATGTTCAGGAAGGACCATGTAGCCAGTCCACTATGAGACAACATCCCTCACTGACCTATAAAGCCCTACAGGGGACAACACTGAAGACACAGTGTGGGAATTGTACCCGATCTGACCCCACCACACCGAAGCAAAATACCAAGGACATGCAACAGAACACCAGGGAGCAGAGCAGAGTCCCGATGGAGTACCAAAAATAAGCCCTGATATGAAAGTAAAAAGTACAGAAGATGCTGAAAACAGATCAGGCCCAAAGTGCATCAGATGGGGAAATCAACTGACAAGGTTTTAATGGTTTCAGTCAGGTTCATTTTCTATACTCATCCCTTTAGTGGACTTTGTTTGGTAACCAGATTCTCCCTATCCCATTATAGAGAGAATGGAAACACTGGAGGCTTAAATCATATGTAGATGGCGGAAGTAAAAGAGAAAAAGAGAACTATCTTCATTACATAGAAAAACACCACTCCCTATATACTAATAACCCTGCTGACCTGGATTTATTTGTATTTGGAAATTGATCAGTAGGGGAGAGAACCAGTGTCGCTTAGTCAGCTCCGACACACCATGACAGAACAAAACACTGCATGGTCCGGTGCCATCTGTACAACTGTTCCTATGCCCGAGCCCATTGAGGCAGTCACTGTGTCCACCCATCGCATTGAGGGTCTTCCTCTCCTCCACTGCCCTTCCACTTTACCAACATGATGTCTTCCTCTAAGGATTGGTCTCTCCTGACAATATGTCCAAAATATGTAAGATGAAGTCTTGCCATCCTTGCCTCTAAGGAGCACTCTGGCCTTACTTCTTATGCAGATCCATTTGTCATTTTAGGATTGTACAGTACTTTCAATATTCTGATTCAGCACAATTCAAATGCATTGATTCTTCTACATACTACGTTATTCAATGTCCAACTTTCACATGCACATAATGCAATGAAGAATACCATGGTTTGGGCCAGGTGCACCTTAGCCCTTAAGGTAACATCATTGCTTTTTTACACTTCAAAGAGGTCTTGTGCAGCTTATTTATTTAGTGCAATATATCTTTCAATCTCTCGACTTTCATCAGCATTGATTAGATTCAAGCAAGACAAAATGTTGGACCATTTCAATTTTTTCTTCTTCCTTCTTTTTTTAATTTGGTGGCATCACTGCCCTGGTGGGAGTAGGAAGCCCAGCAATTTTTTTCTTCTTTTATCATGATTCCTATTTGTCCACTTGTGAGGATTTGGGCTTTTCTTACATTATAATCCACACTGATGGACACAATCCTTGATCTTCATCAGCAAGTGCTTCAATTCTTCCTCACTTTCAGCAAGGCTGTACTATCTAAATAACTCAGGTTGCTAATAAGCCTTCCTCCAATCCTGACGCCACATACGTATCCATCTACGGTAATCTAGCTTCTCTGAAGATTTTCTCAGATTGAACAAGTGTACAGACTGAAGCAGCACAGTGAGGGAATACAATCCCTATGCACATATTTCCTGATTTTAAACCATGTATATTCCTCTGTTCTGTTCACTCAACCGCCTCTTGACCAATGCACAAATTCCGAATGAGCACAAAGAAGTGGTGCTCACCTTCCCCACCTTCTCAATGTTATCCAGTTTATTATGGTCCACAGAGTTGAATGCCTTGGCATAGTCAATGACACACAAGTAAACATGTGAAAACAATATGGCTCTTAGTTTGAGCATTCTGTTGGGTCACCTTTCTTTTGAGTGGGCACAAATGTGGATCTCTCCCAGTGCTTCTTCAATTTGTTGAGACCTTTCAAAAAAGAGTATTCCATTAATCCCTGGAGTCTAAAGTCCCCGTTTTCAGTTAATGCATTTAGTGCAGCTTGAACTTCTTCCTTCAGCACCAGTGGTTCTTGCTCTTATACTGTCTCCTGAAATAGAATGTCACCTAGTTCTTTTTAGTACATTTTCCCACCCTCTCTTGATTCTCCCTGCCTCATTCGATATTTTGCCTATAGAATCTTTCAAAATTGCAACTCAAGTCTTGATTTTTGTCTTGAGCCCTTTTACTTGCAGATATGCTAAAGATATGCTGACGAACCAATCATCCATTCGGGCTTTCCAATTTTAGGTCCTTGCACAGTTCAGTATTACATTTGGCTTTGCCTTCTCCCCCTGCCGTTTGAAATGTTCTCTTCAGCGCCTTGACTTTCATATGATTTAGGTACTCTATGAGTGCAAGTTTCAGAGTCTCTTCTGACGTTCACGCTGATCTTTTCTATCTTTTTAATGACTTTTTGCTTTCTTCATGAATGATGTTCTCAATGCCCTCCCACAGCTCATCAGATCTTCTGTCACTAGTGTTCAATATGCCAAATCTGTTCTTGAGACATTCTTGAAATGCAGATGAGAAAAACTGAAGGCTGTATTGTGGCTCTTGTGGACCTGTTTTAATAGTTTACAGCTTTATCCTGCACTTACATCTGAGCAAATCAGGGTGTGTTTCAGTCAGCCCGTAGTCTGGTTTAGCTGCTGATATTGAATCTCTCCATCATGTTTTCCTACAGATGTAGTCAATTTGATTTCTGTGTATTCCATTTGAGGAAACCCATGTGTGTAGTTGCTTTTTCTGTGGCTGAAAAAGATATTTGATATGAACAAGTAGTTGGCTTTTCAAAATGCTATCACATGATCTGCAGCTCCATGGCTATCAAGTCTATGTTTTCTAGCTACAGTTACATCTTTATTTCCAACTTTTGCATTTCCAATACCAATAACTACCAATGCTTCTTGAACCCATACTCCATCAATTTCTGACTAAAGTCATTGGCAGAATTCTTCGATTTCATCCCTAGCTTTCGAGATTGCTGCACAAGTTTGAATAATAGTTGAATTGGTTGGTTTTCCTTAAAAGCGGATAGATATAATCTGATCATAGACAGCATTTTACTTCATGATGGATTTAGCAAAATTACTTCTGAAAATAAATGCCTCATCATTTTTCTTGATGGTGTTTGTGGTTTGTCATACTGCAGTGGCTTGTGTGTTGCTGTGATCCTGGAAGCTATGTCACTGTTATATCAAACTCCAGCAGAGTAACCCAAAGTGAAAAGGTTTCAGCGAAGCTTTTGGACTAAGAATAGTCAATGAAAAAGGACTCAGTTTCTCACTTTGGAGGAAAACGCGCTCACAGTCTCAGCCTCGTGTATACCTTCAAAGCACTGTCAAATACTGAAAGTTCTAATAAAAGAAGTAGAACATTATCCGAGAGAGTGCCTGAGGATGGGGGGCTCAGGTTCTAGGGCACTTAAAATGTGACTAATGAGGAGCTTGGAGGGTTATCAACCATGGTGATGTGAGTCAGGTAAAGCCTGTGGAAGTGAAGCCTTCAGACTCTTCTCTTGCTGATGGGGCATGACTCAAAGTAAAGAGAAACAGATGCAAAAATCTTCTAATCATCAGAACTTGGAATGTGCACACTATGAATTTAGGAAACTTGAAGTGGTCAAAATGAAATGGAATGCATGAAGTTCAATATCTTAAGCAGTAGTACACTGAAATGGACTATTATTATTGGACATTTTGAATCAGAAAATCAGACAATTTACTGTGCTGGGAAGGAGAACTTGTAAATGGGAATAATCAAAACAACACCCCATACTCCAAGTAGGAAACCATACTTTTTAATTACTTGGAGTTACTGGGTTGACAAATAGCACCAGCAGGATGAAGCAAAGAGAATGATAAAGCAGGGAGGCAATGAATGAATCATCACATCATCAACTCAAGCTAGATGATCCAAGCTAGTGACCTTATGGTTAAGCTGGAATTCATTTCCTTCAATTCACCACAGCCAATGAACCCACATCTTCTATCATTCCTATCTCCTGAACGTCTTTATCTGTCACACGTCATCCTCTCAATTCTCTTCCACCCCTTTAGCTTATATTCTTGTACACACTGTTCTTTAACTGGCTTTATTGACTCACGCATACATCAACATAGCTAATTAGCAGGAGTGCAGGTATTCAAAGTACATCTGCCTATTGCCCCAGATCCTAAGCTATGACTCTGTAGAAGTAAAAAAGGAGATGCGAGGGGAGGCAGGGAGGGGGGTAAGGTAAGGACTAATCGAATGAGCATATTTGTTAAAAAGAGAACCTCTCATCAGTCAATTAAATAGTGTTAGCATACATGGTAGTCATAGAAGCATTGTTGTGCATGTCAGTGTTATGTATAGATCTTTCTTATACAAAAAGTTCATTGTGTGTTACCAAGTCTGGTAATGTTTTCAAAGGCAGGTTCCAATGTATGAGTATCCTCATTTTTTTTTCTTTTTTAAGGGAAAGAACTCAGGAAACATAAATCTGCAAATGAAGTATTAAACCTCTGCTTCTCATGAGTGACACTAATCATGGTTTGGAAGGTGGCCCATCACATTTTAGAGCACCCCTTAAATCAATGAGGTAAACACTTTACAATGCAAGAACTGCCCAGTCTTCTGGTTCATCGACAACCCCATGTGCTGCGCCTGATTAGCAGATACATTTTTGATACATTTACAAGTCTGCAGTCGGGTGAAATCAACTGTGATTACAATGAATCTGGTTTGCCTTGTGCTCACCCTTTTGCAAGCAAAACTGAAGCGTGAATAAAGTTCTTTTTAGAAAACGTATTGGGTTTGATGGCCTGCCATGTAAACCACCCCACCCACTTCACGCGCATGCACACATACTTCGCGCGAGCACACACGCACTTCACATGCACGCATGCATCATTTAAACCAAGTATCCAAAGATAAGAGTCTCCTCGTTTTGTACTCTGGAACACCCATCATAGTCCTCTGCTGAACAATTAAGGAAACATGTTTAAAACTTTTAAAATAGAAAGTCTATTCCTTGCTGTTTACAAGCTTACGCTCGTTGTTCATTTTTGAGTCCTAGTTGAGCATGGGAGGCGAGGTGGGGCGAAACAACCTCAACGACAGCGGGCTCAGCTGCGACCCCACACGCTGGAGGCATGATCCCCGTGGGCGGCTCCTAACCATCTGCTCTCCTTAATGTTACAGCTTACAAACCGTGTGGGGCAGTTCTGTTCTATCCCATGGGGTCACTGTAAGCCAAAACTCAGTTTAATGACACCTAGCGATAACAATAGTGTCTGTGTGTGTGTGTGTGTGTGTTATATAACATTCCATACATCGATTGTATCAAGCACATTTGTACATATGTCGCCATCATCATTTTCAAAACATTTTCTTTCTACTTAAGCTCTCGGAATCCACTCCTCTTTTTCCCACCCTCCCCAACCCTCCCCTCTTCATGAACCCTTGATAAATTATAGATTATTATTATTGTTATTTTCATATCTTACACCATCTGCTATCTCCCGTCACTCATGTTTCCATTGCTTGTCCCCCTCAGCAGGAAGGGGGGTAGGTAACTCGTTGATCACTGTGATCAGTTCCCTCTTTCTCCCTCTACCTGCCCCCTTGCCTCATGGTATCACTACTCCCATTACTGTTTCTGAGGGATTTATCTGTCCTAGACTCTGTGTGTCAGAGAGCTTTTATCTATACATGCTCCGGAGTCTATCTGGATTTGTAAGGTAGACCAGGAGTCATTGGGGGGCTGGGGGGAAGAGGTGGAGAGCATTAAAGAACAACAATATTTAATAGAACACCTGGTACATATCAACTATTCAATGTTAGATGAGAACAGAACAGAATGGGGTCCCTGAAGATAAATATTAAGGCTGACTGTACAGCAGCATCATGTGTGGAATTAGAGACTATTAGATGCCTGGGCATTATTCTTAATTGTCCACCTACTTATCCAGAACTGCCGGAGTAGGGGGCCCAGACATTTACAGCTATGAAAAGTTTCACATCCGATTTTTATGTTTTCTTGCCAAGCATGAAAATCATTGATCTAATGGCTGCTGGTGGTAGCCTTAATAGGAGACAAAAGATAGCTTCCTTTCTCTCACTACATCTTTTTTTGAATAATAACTACATAAAACAACTTACTTGAATCTTTGTACAAAGGCCACTTGAGTAAGGGTTACTCAAGTTGGGCAGCTTCATATGTATCATGTATACTAGAGTATAAGTCAACCCAAATATCAGCAGAGGCACCTAATTTTACCTTAAAAATTGCATTATAAATGTGCTTTAAAAAACTCAGCTTATACTTGAGTATATATGGTAAGCACTATATATGTGTATATGTATATGTATATATATGATGTGAAATTATTTTGAAGGGAAAAAAAAAACTTACAGGAGTTCATTTTCTCTCCAAACCAGAGCATCCTGAAAATATCTCTTATTCTAAAGTAAACTGAAGCTATCAATAATCACATGTAAAGTCATTATACCCAGTTGGTAAAGGATTAAAGATCTTTTCTGGGTTTCCATTGAGCAGGTATCAAGAGAATGGTTTTAGAACGATGTCTTTTAAGGAAGTGAAAGCCTCATTTAAACCAACAAACAACAGAAACACATTACCTGTCTCTCCAATGAGGTTAAAAAAAAAAGTCCTCTCAGATAATTTGCAGCCAAATAAGCAACTTGAAGTGAAAAGGAAAACCCAAACTCATTTAACACACACATACACACAGACACACACACCCCTCATACACATTTTTCCTTTTAACTCCGTGTTTGAAAAAAAATGTATTATTTTTCGGAAAGCTGACAAAAGCTAGCATATCCCCTCCTCAGCTTAACAGTCTTCCAAAGAGCACATCCAACTGCCATAAAACGCAAAAATGGATATTTAATTCAAGAGCTATATAACGTTGAGCTACCTTTTCCCTGCTGTTTCACAGCATTTCATTATTTTGTTTAATAAGTTCATCTCCTCGAGAATTTTCTCTTCACCTCATATTATTAAAAGTAATAAGTTTTTCTGGACCGGGGGTTTCCCAACAGAAAAACCAATTTATGTGTGTCCTTCAATAATGACAGGAAAAGATTATTTCCTATTATATTGCATACTTTTCATATCACCACCACAGCTTATCATTCAATAAATGTTACTCTGCAATTCTTTCCATTCCTCAAGGAAGTTTAATTTCTGCATTAACCTGTTTTCGCTGGCCAACGCCTTGCCAGAAAGCCTCTGTGTTGCAGCAGAATTAGTTCGTTAAAGAACCCATTTAGGAATCTCTTGTCAGTGATAAAATTGTCTTCAGTTAATAAAAGGCCTAAAGTGAGTTTACATCTTGATCACACACACTCCCTCCCACACTCACACTCACTCGCTGCTAATCGCACATTCTTTCCTCCACGAAGGTGTTCTTTTGTAATGAAAGATAAATTAAACATTTATCTTAATAAAGGTGACTCATTCGCACCTTCTGCATATAAAGACAGTTATCGCGGTTGGAACTAGTATTATAAATAACATTATCTTTGCTCTGAAGAAAGACTTGCTGGCAATAACGTACCTTGTTTCCAGTTTTCCAGAAGAAATCTCTAATGGCCCGTAGCATCACTATCGCTACTGGAAAGGTGGCATTTACTGCTTCTTTTCCAGTGGAGGTCTTAATAAAGTCTGATCCTAAAACAAAGGAAGAAAAAAATCCTTGTTAATTAAAAACTTATTTTTTTTTTACACTTTTGAGTCAGTGGAAGAAACGAGTGGTTTCAATTTTTTTTCTCTGAACCCCACAACTTTATATTTTAAAAACTAAAAAAAAAAAAAAAAAAACAATGTCTCTTTATCATGCCTAGGGGACCCTAAGGTTCTGGTAAGTAGTGATGGACATTTTCCAGAATGGTTTATGTGCCTAGTTGGACAACATGATAGGCATCTTTAATGTCGCTGAACTAACTGTCCAGGTGAAGGCTGTTGAAATGGCAAATGTTTTGTTACTCATATATTTATTTATCTCAACTGAAAAACAAACCCTCATGCCATGCCAAGGATAGCTTTGACTATTGTGAGCTAATGTCTTTCAAAATGGAAGGAATGTCTATCAGTCACTCTGTTATAAAAGAAATAAAGATTCACTAAAAAACAAACAATGTAGATATTTATAACTTCCCTTAAAATAATTCCATCCATGTTTTATCCCTCTCCTCACTAGAGTGCAAATTAAATTAGCCATCAAGTGGTACCTAGCTGATCTCTGGAATGCTCATCTACACTTTCATTTAAAAAACCACCAACAGACCCATTGCCATCTAGATGATCCAGACCCCACTGCCATGTCTCTTTCCCTCAGAGAGGCTGGTAGTTATGAACCACAGATTATTTTTGTACCATAGTCCAGTGCTTAACCACCATACCATCAGGACTTCTTCTATACATTCATACTTCCAAGTAGAATCAAGCTGGCTTATTTAATATACAACTGAGGTGAATAAAAACAATGTGATGCCTGCTGCCTAATGTCATAGCACTCATGCTTGTCAAAATGCAAATCAGTCCACAGTCTAGTGTAATAACTCAAGAATCATCATTATCTAATTTCTTTTTTGGGGGGTGGGGTCATGGGAGTAGAAGGGCCAGCTTAGCTCCTAGAGAGCTGCTGCTGAATTTGAACTGCTGGCCACAGACCCGCACACAACTACTATGCCACTAGGGATCAGCCCTTGTTATCTGATTTTTATTGCATTTTTCAGTATATGATAGCTTGAGTTCTCAACATCCCAATCAAAAGGCAATGGATGCATAAACAAAGGTGGTGAAGAAAGCTGATGGTGTCTAGCTATCAAGAGATGTAGTGTCTGGGGTCTTAAAGGCTTGAAAGTGAACAAGCAGTCATCTGCCTTAGAAACAATAAAGTCCATATGGAAGAAGCACACCAGCCTGTGGGACCACGAAGTTTCAAAAGAATCTGTTATCAGGCTTCAAGAACTAAAAATCATAACACTGCACACCCACTTTCCTGATATGATCACTGATGATAAATGTGTGCATAAGCAGATGTGGTGAAGAAAGCTGATGGTGCCCGGCTATAAAAAGATGCAGTGTCTGGGGTCTTAAAGGTTGGAAAGTAAACAAGAGGCCATCTAGCTCAGAAGCAATAAAGTCCACCTGGAAGAAGCACACCAGCCTGTGTAACCACAAGGTGTCCAAGGGATCCGGAATTAAGCATCAAAGAACTAAAAATTATATCATTATAAATGAGGGGGAGTAGATTGGGGACCCAAAGTCCATCAATAGGTGAAGCAACATTCTTTTACAAAGGGGTTGCAGGGAGGAGATGAGCCCGTCAAGGTACAGTGTAGTAACAATGAAATATGCAACTTTCCACTAGTTCTCAAATGCTTCTTCCCACCACTATCATGGTCACAATTCTACCTTACAAATCCAGCTAGACTAGGAAATGTACAATGGAGTCGGAAGGATGGGGAATTTAGGATAAGATGATACCTTCAGGACCACTGGTGGGAGTGGTAATACCAGGAGAGTGGAGGAATGGTGGAATAGAAAGGGGGAACCAATTTCAGGGATCTACATATAACCTCCCTGGGGTACGGACAACAGGGAAGTGAGTGAAGGGACACATTGGACAGTGTACGATATAAAAAGTAATAGCAATTAATAAATTATTAAGGATTGAAGGGGGAGGGGAAGTGTGGAGGGAGGGGAAACATGGGGAGCTGGTACTGGGGGCCTAATTGGAGGGAGGATGTTTTGAGAGTGATGATAGCAACAAGTGTGTAAATGTGGCCTGCATACAATTGATGTATGTATGGATCATGATGGGAGTTGTATGAGTCCCCAATAAAATAATTTAAAAAGGCGGGGGGCAGGGCCGGAGAGGAGCTTATACCAAGGGCTCAAGTAGAAAATATTTGGAAATGAATATGCAACATGTGTACAAATATGCTTGATACAAATGATGTATTGAATGTTATTAGAGCTGTAAGAGCCCCCAATAAAATCATTGAAAAAAAATCCATTCGCAGAATCTCCACAGAGATTACACCTCCAGGAAATGCTTTCCAACCACTGCCCATAGATAATCTTCAGCTTGGGCGGACTGCCTTACAGGTGGCCTCCACCGCTTTTTGGCCAGCCCAGGGAAAGGCAGACTGTCCCTTAGGGGCGTGCCACCCTGTGTCTTCGGTGGAGATCACCTGGAATAGTCATGACCTATCAATCTCTCCCTACCTACCTTGATTGGAAGGCCCAATCTTGTAAGCCCATCCATCCAAGGATGTACTGTGTTCCAAACATTGTCAGGTTCCTGCTTCTACAACCCCACCTGTATGTGTGATATATTGACCTGCCACCAATCATGTTTCTGTGTCAGTTGTCTCCCCACCCCCAACACTATTTATTTGTTTCCCAATTGTGAATCCCTGGATGCTATTTAAGCTTGTGCCAGGGCTTCCTTCGTCGGGATAACATGTCCGTGTCTCTGTCTCATTTAAGACTTATTACATATTCTCTTTAAATTATATTTGAGATGGGGTCTCTTTTGTACCTAAAGTATGATTAACCAGAAAATGTCTTCCAATCAGGCTAGAGTTTTCATGAAAGATGCCATGCAATTTCACAACCTGAAAATTTTAAACACCTTCTTGTCTCTCAAGCAAATCTTGAACCTATTGACCAAGGTTAATAGAATAAGACATGGGGCCAAAAAAATGATCAAACTGGTTCAGATTCATTGAGTACTATGCATTAATATAGTTACAGGTGCTTTCCAATCATTAACTCAGTTCACCTTCACAAACACAAATGAGTACTTATGAAACTTCCATTTTTGAAAAAAAAATATTTGGAGTACTGAGAAGTGATGGATATGATGCTATATTGCATATGGCGGTTGTTATATGATATCAAGTCCCTTCCAGATCACTGCAATTCAAAGAGACTGCCTATAGGGTCTCCCAGGCAATAACCTTCATGGGAGCAGATCACCAGATCTTTTTCTTTTTTCTCTTCCTCAGAGCAAATAGTGAGCTTGAACCACAGACCTTTTAGTTAGCAACCAGGCTGCACCAGGAGGTCATGGAATTCTAATGAAAACCAACTAGTTCAACCAAGAGACTTACCTAACTTCAGGGTCAGATGGCCAAGTAGTTAGACAGCCTCCAAATACTCAGCGTGAACCATATAACAGCAGCACAGGAACCATCCGAGAGCTTGTCAGAAATGTAGTTTCTAAGACCCTACCCCAGCAAACGGGACCAGAACAGGATTTCTCAGTGATTCCTGTGTATATTAAAGTGTGACCAGAAGGAGTTTATTAGCCCACTGAATTTATAGCCTACATCTAAGATTAGTCTTTGAGATTATCCAAATGACAGTTTGAAAGATGAAATAAGTGGACCATAGACATAGGCCAAACATTCCCCTGCAGCTTCTCTTGCAAAGATCCTATCTACAGTCGTCCTGTGCATCAAAAGGTCCAAATGGACAAAACTTGATTAATCGTACACATGCAAGGCACTATGGAAAATGTAGAAAACAAATCATTTTAAACCCTTGCCATCAAGACAGCACGTACTCTGATAGCACAGATGCACATGAAACATGAACTATGGATGATCACCTGATGAACTACAAGTAATAAAATCTGGTTTCTAGCTGTGCTTCTAACATTAACCAGGCAAATTCCATCTCCTCCCCTTCCTCATTTACAAAATGGGTGTGAAAATTCTTATAGAAGAGATCAGAAAAAATGTGAAAGGACTTTGAAAGCTGCCAAGAGCTATACAAATATGAATAGGGGAAGAATCTGTTTAGAGAAGTGGAAAATCTGAAACATCAAAGGAAACTAACAAAAACCTTCTCTGGTGGCAAGGTCGTTTCACATTGGCCTGCTAAGCTCAAGAGGAGTTTGAAACTACCAGTTATATAAGAGAAAGTTAAAACTTTCTACTAATTTAAGAAGGTACAGTCTATAAATGCCCTTTGCCTCCTAGTTCTTTCCTCTATTTCTCTTTACTTTCTTCTTGTCCCACTATCATGTTCAGCCTTCATTTGGGTTTCAGGAATTCCTCTTGACTACACTGTCCTTGATCCAACCCCTCCAGACCTCCTACACCCTCCTTGCCATTGATTTTTGGTCACCTGTTGTTCCCTTGTCCCTGGGTTTGTTAATATCCACTCCCTTTCCCCTGTCCCGCCTCTCCCATGTCCCCCCAAAATTATCATCCCGTTGTTCTTTTTTCCAGCTTCTGAACACAGGCATATACATGTGTAAATATATTTATATATGATGAAGGGGAAATAGATCTATGTGCACATACTTACAGGGCTAATATTATGGAAACATATCAACAGTGACTCTACTCATGTACTCCCCCAATACAAGAACACTTTGTTCTAATAATTCGGCAGTCTGAGATGCTCACCTTCCCAACATGATGTCTGAAGACAAAGCGGGTGTATAAGCAAATGTGGCGAAGAAAGTTGATGGTGCCTGGCTATCAAGGGATATAGTCGGGGGCCTTAGAGTTTTGAAGATAAACAAGCGACCGTGTAGCTGAGAGGCAACAAAACCCACACGGAAGAAGCACAACAGCCAACATGATCACCGGGTATTGAGGGAAGCAGCTATCTGACATCAAATAACAAAAAATCACATCATTGTGAATGAGGGGGAATGCAGAGTGGGGATCCAAAGTCTGTCTGTAGGCAACTGGATATACTCTGACAGAAGGCTTGGGGAGGGGGCAAGGCAGTCAGGGTACAGTGTAGCAACAATGAAACATACAATGTTCATCTAGTTTTTAAATTCTTCCTTCTTCTCCCTCCACTATCATGATCCCAATTCTACCTTCCAAGTCTGTCTGGACTGGAAGATGCACACTAGTACAGATAGGAACTGCAAACACAGGGAATCCAGGACAGAAGAACCCCTCAGGACTAGTGGCGAAAAGGATCACATTGGGAAGGTGAAGGGAAGGTGGGATAAAAAGAGTGAACAGATTGCAAGGATCTACAAATAACCTCCTCCCTGGGGGGGGGGGGGGGTGGCTAGATAGCAGAGAAGTGGGTGAAGGGAAACATGAAGGGTATAAGATATGACAAAATAATAATTTATAAATTATCATAAGTTCATGGGGAAGTGGGGAAAATGAGGAGCAGATACCAGGGGCTCAAACTGAAGCAAGTATTTTGAGAACAATGAGGGAAACAAAGGTACAAAAGTGCTTGACGCAATGGATGTATGTGAGGATTGTAATAAGAGTTGTATAAGCCACCAATAAAATGATTTTTTTAAAGAAAAATAAAATTATAAATCTGAAAAAAAAATGTAGTCTTAGAAACTGCTCTTCCCTGTCCTATATCCTACCAATGGTTGCTATGAATCAGAATTGAATTCAGGACAGTGAGTTTGGCTTTTGTTGGACTCTATAGGCCAAGGCAGAACGCTCTTGATGGGATTCAAAGAATGCAAATCTTCATGAGATTCTCATTTTCATTTAGATCAACATACTTTTAGAAATTTTCTTGGAAAAAAATGTGTGATTTAGAAGTATGTTTTCAATCTCCAAATATTGGAAACTTTCCCAGCTATTTCTTCTTACTGATTTCTAGTTTGATTGCATTCCAGTCTGAGAATATACTTTGTGCTTTCTTTTAAAATCTGCAGGTGTATTTTATGTTCCAGAATGCATTGAAGTATCCGACTATAAAAGTAGCCTTGTCTAATTCTACTATAAATTTATCAGTTTGGCCTTTGATATTTTGCTGTTATGCTGTCCAGCATCTCGATGAAGACCTGACCTCTTTATCATATGTATAAAGCCTGGATTATCTGAAATTACTTTAACTACTCCACCTTTCTTTTATGATCACTGCTAACTTCATGCTCATTTTTCAATCCCTTTAATTTTCATACATTTCAATTTGCATATTTAAAGTAGGTTTCTAGTAGAAAGCTTATGTTTTTAATCACTTTGAGTCTCCTTCAAAGAGAATATTAACAAATACTGTATATTATTTAGCTATATTGCTATCTACCCTGTTTACAACTTTTTTATTCATTGCATTCTTCCTTATTAATTTTTTTCTATTGTTTTTATTCATTTTGTGGTTTTTAGCATTTAAAAAGATCTCATTCTACCTTCTTTTAATATATTCAGCACAACAATTATATTACTTTGCAAAGAGTTTTTAGTGTATGCCATACAGAGTACAATAAATTTTAAACTAATCCAAGTTCACTGTCATATAACATGTCAAAATGGCTCCAAAACACCATGAAACATTTCCATTTTCTTTTCCTTTCAATCTCCCAAGAATCTGGTAAAACCCTCCATGTATAGCACACGTAATTATCATGTGACATAGTTAGGTTTACTGTGCCAACATGACTGATAGGAACATGTGGACAGAGATTGATCAGGTCACAGTTTGGAGAGCAAAGAGACAGGTGGCGCTGCAAGGTCCATTCCCAACTCCCGTATTCCCTGGTGATCCATGTTTTACTGGCTAAGGAAAGTTACTTGTCTGAATCATAACCAACTATGGATAGCCTTGAGAAAAATGGGAATTCCAGAACACATAACTGTGTTCATTTGGAACTTGTACACGGTTCAAAAGGCAGTGGTGTGAACAGAACAAGGGAATACGACAGGATTTAAAGCCAGGAGAGGTGTGCATAAGGGATGAATCCTCTCATTACACTTATTCAATCTCTATACTAAGCAAATCATTAGAAAAACTGGATTATGTAAAGAAGAATGTGGCCTCAGCAAAGCTTATTAACAACCTGCAGTATGCAGATGACACGACCTTATTTGTTGAAAGGGAAGAGAGCTTGAGGCACTTGCTGATAAGATCAAGGCTGGCAGCCTTCAGTATGGATTACAACCCATTATAAAGAAGACCCAAATCCTCAAAGTGGGACCAATAGGTAACAACATAATAAATGGGGAAAAACTAAAGTTGTCAAAGATTTAGTCTTGCTTGGATCCACAATCGATGTTCACTGTTGAATGGAAACAGCATCCAGGAGATCAATGACAATCGGCATTGCGAACATAAATCTGCAGCCCAAGGCCTCTTCAGGGGGTTGAAAAGCAATGCCATTGCTTTGAAAACTAAAGTGCACGTGACACAAGTCATAACATTTCCAATTGTCTCATATGCACGAGAAATTGGGACACTGAATCAAAGATCAGAGAAGAACCAATGCATGTGAATAATGGTGCCATTGAAGAAGAAAGCACCATGAACAGCCCAAATAGTCAACACCTGTCTTGGAAGAAGCAGAGCCAGAATGTTTCTTAGAAACAAGAACGGTAACCGTTGGTCTCATGTACTTTAGACATGAGGACATCAGACATCAGTTTCTGGAGGACATCAGTCTTGGTAGAGGGGCATAGAAAAGAGGAAGAAAAAAAAGAAAAGAAAAAGAGGAAGACCCTCGACAAGATGGATTGATACAGTGGCTGTAACAATGGGCTCAAACATCAGAATAATTCTAAGGATGGGTCAGGACCAGGAATGCTTTGTTCTGTTGAACACAGGGTCACTATGAACAGGAACCGACTTGATGGTCTCTAATAACAACACTATTACTTTAAACACTTATCTTTTATATCTATTAAGAAACAAAAAAAACAAAAGTTATTACTTCATTTTGACATTATTTATATAGATTTGACTTTCTGATCTGACCCATATCCTTTTCCTTGTCTCTGAAAAACGTTCAATTTCTTATAGGGCAGTGCTGATGACAACAAATTCCCCCTGCTTTTTGTTTCTTGGTTTCTGTTTGGGAAAGTTTGTATTCTTTGAAAGCTAATATCACTGACACAGGACGCTCGGTAAGGTTTTTCGGTTGAACACTTTAAGTAGTTCACTCTATTCTTCTGGTTGGCATAGTTTGGGACAGGAAAGTCTACTCTCATTAACTCTACTATAACTCCTAACTCATAGTGGCCCTGCAGGACAGAGCAGAATGGCTCCTCAGAGTTCTTAAAGCAGACTGCCTCATCTTCCTCTTGAGGAACATCGGGTGTGTTAGAACCACAGGCCCTATGGTTAGCAGCCTACCACTTAACTCATTGCATCAACTGAGAAGTCCATCAGAATTACTTTTTAAATTTTAAATTAAATATTTTTAGGTAGTTACAGCCTTTTTCTGGTTCCTGGGATGTTTTTATTTTCGGCTTTTACAGTTTGAACATAGATGCATAAATGTAGGTTTGTTTGTTTTTTAATGCTCACCATCCTGATGACTATTTTGTAAATTACCTAGATTGATGACTGCTACTGACTCTGCTATGTCTTGGCCAGTATTACATGCCAAGTAAGACTGCCTTATCTTTCTTCTTTGGTACTCTGATTAAGTAACTGATATCAGATACTACTGTTTCATTGGCTATAAAAATATTTGATTATATGACTATTAAAAAATTATGAGTAACATTGCTAGGAATAGAAATTCTAGAACACATAATAGTGCTCATGAAGACCCTGTACATGGAGCACTAAGCAGTCATTTGAATGGAGAGTCATTCTGTGATTTAAAATGAGGTAAGTTGTGTGTGTCAGGGTTGAGTGCTTTCACCATACGTGCTCACTCTGGTGAGCAGATCACCTGAGAAGCAGGCTGAGCTGAAGAACAACTCAGCCTCAGCTTTGGAGAAAGGCTGATGACTAACCTGCAATATGCAATTAACACACTTGCTTGCTGGGAGCAACCAGGACTTGTGAAGCACTTAGTAATGAAGATCAAAGAGTGAGCCTTCAGCATGGATTATACCTCAACATTAGGAAAAAAAAACTGCCACACCTAGGCCAATACGCAAAATCACACACACACACACACACACACACGAGAAATACTCAAGTTGTCAAGGATTTCATTTTAACTGGATCCACAATCAACACACATGGAGCAGCAGTCAAAATATGCTGCAAAATGCTTCTCTGAAAGCTTAGAAAGCAAAGATGTCGCTTTGAAGACTATAGTATGACTGACTAAATAATGCAATAGTATTTCCCACTGCTCCATCAGTATCCTTGTCTTTAAAAAAAATACAATTTCATTGTATTTGGTGAAGGTTTAACAAAGCCGTTCACGTTCCCATTCAATAGTTTCTATCTAACTTGTTCATTGATAGTGGTTATATATATATATATATATATATATATATATATATATATATACACACACACACACACACACACACTCATTATTTTTACCATAGTTGTTGTTTTCTTTAATCTTTTACTTCTCCATCTTTGCAAAAAAAGTTCTAAACATTTGGCCTCATATAAATGATTCTTTTTAAAGGAGCACAGCCTTTATGAGTGATATTCGTTATTTTATGAGCCACTCTGCTTTTTAGCTAAAACAGGATCTCTGGGCTACGTCAGTTTGAAATTTTAAAGCGTATTTTAAGGCACTATCTATGGAAGTCCCCTAGTTTGACTCGGTGTGTCTGTTTTGTTGTTGTTTTCTTTCAGGAATTTGCAGTTCTGTTCCGAGTCGCTCTCCCATTCTACTCAGGTTCATCTACTGCAGCCCCGATCATAATAACAATGGTAGCTGGGCGCTGTCTAGTTCTCATCCATCATTCTTGCATATTGCACACTTTTTTACGAGCGTCCTCTGCACCTTATGTTATTTTAAATTCTCTGATAATTACAACATGTATCCCAGTCTGCAGCTGGTCAGAATGATTGCTGTGTCCCTTCAGACTGGGGGTTGTTGGTTTTTCTGCCTTTTAGCCTATCTTGTGATTTTTGTGTGGTTGGTGGAAAGCAAACATTGTGCAGTGGGTAACAGGATCTGAAAAAAGCAGGCCTTTCCTGTGAGGTTAATATTAATCTGCTAGTAGTTTACTGGATTCAAAATTAGTAGCTTAGTTTTTGTTTACAGGTGATAACAGTAATCTTCAAATTATTCTACAATCCCTGTTCTTGTCTTCTTGATGGGCTTTAGTAGTGGTTAACTTCAGTTGTGCCTAGCACCTCTTTTAAACAGTTGGAGTGGTAGTAATGAAAGGGACAGGATGTAATCTACCACATTCGGGTGAAATCCCACTCTTTTAGGGAGCCTGTGTGCCTAGGTTAAACTTTGATAAGTATTTGTTGGCCCCAGCCTCTATCTCTTTTTATTTTTTTAACATTCATTATTTTATTAACAAGTTGTTATTATTTACTAATCTTTATAACTAATTCAATATTATGGACTGTATTAATTTAAGCATCTGGAGGAAAAAGTACAGAGTTGTGAAACCATTTGAGAAAGAAGTAAAACATCATTTGGTAAGCTCAATTGAGTCACCTGGAGAAATGACAGATTAAGACACCATTGATTTGAATTTTTTGAGCATCTAGCAGTGGCTAGTGTCTCTAAACATTCAATAAGTAAATTTTAAGTAAATGAATGAATTATTTTACTACATTCATAGCACACAGAAGTATAAGAACATTTGTCCTCAGCTAGCTTCGCATGCCTATCTTATATAGGTAGGCATATAGATATAAGGGAAAGGTTTATATTCAAAAGGAATGGAACATTGAGAAAGCATCCCAACCCAGTCCAGTCCAAGGTCATAAGTCCAATATTAGCCCATGTGTCCAATACCAGTCTATAAAGTCTTCTTCCGACTCACAAGGCATGTGCAATGACCCCAGGCAAATCACAGGCCAGTGGGTGCAGAGTCTCTTGTGTATGGTGGCAGTAGAAGCAGTAGAAGCACCCTGGTGCTGGAAGGGGTCTCCCTATGGCTCCTCATTTCCAGGGCTCAGGGTCTATCAGCAGTATCCAGTGGCAGAAGAAGCATCTCAGTGCTGGCAGGGGTCTCTCTCTGACTTCTCAAGCATCTCAGCACTTGCAGGAGTCTCCATGTGGCTTCTCTGGACCCAGAGGTGTGGTTCTATCAGGGTACACCCATGTGGCTTCTTCTCTGGCTTCTTCAGTCTCTAAGAATCAGGATCTATCAGCATGCTGTCATCTCATCTTGTCAGTAGGTCGTCTCCAAGGAACTGAGTCAAGTCTCTCTATTCCAAATGGGAAATACTGCGAGACTTCGAGAATTCTCAGGAGAAAGCCATGCCCACACAGAGGCCTTATTGGTTATCTCCAGATTGACAGGCTGGACTCCACCCCTACGCTCCCAGTCATGAAATTGACATCAAGTACACGACCGCCACACTGCTCCTGTCCCCTACCTCTACCCCCACCCCTAATTCCCTCTAAACCATTGTTTTCTCCTCAGCTAGCTTCGCATGCCTATCTTATATAGGTAGGCAAATCAACAGTCACGGAGACAAAACAAAAAAGCAAACAAAATATTGACTAAAAAGAAAGAGCGAGAAAAAAAGTAACAAAAACAACAACAAAAATCACATATCACTCTAGGTCTGTCGATCTCCCCACAAGTCCTGAGGAATCCTGGGAACTGCCCTTCCTAGTCTTAAGTCTATTTTGGGGTTTCCTGGGAGGCTGTTTTCATTGTTGATCTGCTACATTCTCTTCTTGGTTTGCCCCACTGTGGGGTGCGGGGTGGGGGTTCAAACTGGACACAGTCCCTATCATGTGTCCCCAAAATTGTCTTCTGTCACAGTGTGCTCCAGTGAGGGGACATATCTTTAGGTGTTGTTGGCCCTACAGTCTCCCTTGTGCCTTAGCAGCTCTGTGTAAAGACATCATCCTCAGGGATTGGTGTGCTGATAGGGGGTCTAGAGCCGCACTCTCTTTTTTCTTCTTGGTTTGCTTCCATGAGGGTTGGCATGCCGGTCCCTCGCCCCAACCTCTACGTTTAGTGTCTGTTGTCCTCCGTCGCACATACTTCTAGGGTGGGTTTCAGTTTGGCTCTAAGACTGGCCCTGTAGCCCACTCTGTTCATGAGTTGCTCCATGGGGTTACGCTGCCCTCAAAGTTTGACATGCTGTGGTGGGATCTGCATGCACACTCCCATTTCTGTGGAGACATAAACAATACCCCCTGGGTATCTAAGTGATCTTTTAAGTGCAAGGCAAGCTGTCTTCTAGCTGTTCTTGTTTGGTGCCGATCCACAGCAATCCCATGTGCATGAAAACCCAGCACTGCCTAGACCCAAGCCATCCTCAAACTGCTGCTGTCTTAGTCCCTCACTGCAGTCACTGTGTCACTGAATTACACTGGGAGGTCTTCCTATTTTTCACTAAGCACATTACTAAGCACAATGCCATCCTCCAGAGGTTGATCCCTCCAAAATAAGTGCAAAACAATCTCGCCATCCTCCCTTCCGAAGGGTAGTCTGGACTCCACAACAGACTTCTTTGTTCTTTAGCATTCCATGTGTGGTAGCTACATCATTTCATGTCAACTTCATACATGTAAGTGCAGGGGTGGAGTCTAGCCTGTCAATCAAGTCTCAGCCTGGGGGTACCTTCTTGTGGGTATAATCTTCTCATAAGGAGGGTCCTGGAAATGTGCCCCCTCTCTCTCAGCTTCACCTTCCGGTTGGCAAGTCACTCAGAGACCTGCTGGGGACCTGCCATACTCCTGGAGATTTGTCCCCCGCCATCAGATCCATAGACTTTGTATCCACAGGTCTGTCACCTTGCTGCATGGTGCATCATTGCATGTGGCTGCGTGAGTCTGAAGAGGGACTTATGAACTAGTCTTGGACTTACGGGTTTAATGAACTTGAGTTGGAGTGGCCTGTGGTGTTTTCTCCACATATAGTTAGTTCTTGATAGAAAGTTTTCTTACACAAATATGAGTGCCACTGGATCTGTTTCTCTAGTCAACCCGGTCTAACACACCACGGCACTTTAAATTGTCTTCGTCAACCCCACAGTTCCTATGCATCAGTTCTTCCTGATGCTTTATTGTTCAATGTCTAGATTTTTCATGCCTAGGTGGAAGCTGAGTCAAGTCCTTTGATCAAATGCACTTTAGTCCTTTATAACACTGTAAAAGGGGTCTTTTGTAGCAGCCTTGCTCGATACAAAACATCATTTGATTTCTTTTTTGTTTCAAAAGTTTTATTAGGCCAGTCATCCTGGTAGAGAGCCTGACTGGTGCCAATGAACCACACACCATTTTCTCTTGGTAGGTATCTTAAAGGTCACTGTGGTGGCGGGATCAAATTGTCAAGGGAAGGGAATGTTGATCGCTTGGTGACTGTCATACTAGGTTATGACGAGTCTCCCCGCCCTCCTGACAAGTCTACTTGTCTGACAAGTAGACATCCCTATCAGAGGGATGAGGGACATTTATGGGAAAGTCAAGTCAGTAGAAGAGAAAGGGAACAGACACATCTAGGAGAACACCAGTGCATTTGTTGGTAGGAAAACGGGGAGAACCGACCTCCAAAGGGGCGGAAAAATGACCAGATTCTCTACTAAGGTTGGGTCGTATTCATTCTATTCTTATTCATTAGCAGATAATTTACCTCCAAAATGGCATATTGACACAGGCATAAATTCAGAATTGTAATTCATGGCATGCGAGATTATGGGTAGAAGAGCCAAATTAATTGACTATAACTAACATATAACTATTGAGATACAGGCATTCCAAAACTGTCTGCATTATTGTAGCGCTCCAATTTTCCTTTTACTACTCATGCCCCATGCATGAGGACACCTTTTCAGATACAGTTTGAATTACAATGAGACTGGATTATCTTTTGAGGGAAATTGACTACAAATACTTTTTTTTTTTTTTTTTTGGGCATCACTGCTCTCCGGTGGTGGGAGTAGGAGGACTACAAATACTTTTAAGGACCCTATGTGGGGAGTATCCCTGTTAATATGTACCGAATAAGCCACTTAGTCCAAGTTTCTGGGAATACCCTGAAGACCCAGGCCAAGTGCCACAGAACACTGGGATATTGCACCTGGATTTTCAAACGACTGAAGGATTGGAAATTATATCATCTGAGGCCGAAGGAGGGAATAATATCAAAGTCTAAATTGTGAGATTTTGGTTTGCTGGAGGCTAAGGATGACAGTGGCAGCCCAAAATACAACTTTAAAATGAGTCAAAAGGTATCCAATGATATTACGTTTTAACCTCACCATGATCTTGACTACTGCTTCCCGGTGCACTGATTGTGGGTCCAATTAGAATGAAATCCTTGACATCTTCAGTCTTTTCTACTTATCATGATGCTACTGAATGGCCGTTGTAAAGCTTTTCGTTTTCATTTTATGTTGAGGTGTTCTTCTCTTGAAGGCTGTACTCTTTGATCTTCATCAGTAAGAACCTTGTGTCTTCTTTGCTTTTTACATGCAAGGTCTGCCATCTGCTTATTGAAGGTAATGAACCTTCTTCCAGTGCAAAAGCTTTGATCTTTTTTATATAGCCAAGCTTCTTGGCTCAGCATAAAGATCTAATAAGTACGGTGAACACATCGCAATGCTAACATACCCCTGGGTTTTAAATCATGCAGTGCCCCCTGTCTTTGCTCAAACTACTGCTTTTGGATCTATGTGCATATTCTCTAAGAGCACAGTTAAGTGTTCTGGGATTCTCATGCTTCAAAACATACAAAATGTGTAATGGTTGAATGTCTTTCCAAAATCAATAAAGCACAAGCAAACATCTTTCTGGAAGTTTCTACTTTCAGTCAGGATCCATCTGATGTCAGTAATGATATCTCTCATTTTACATCCTTTTCTGAATTCAGTTTGAATTTCTAGCAGTTCTCTATTGATGTACTATTGCATCTCTTTTTAAATTATCTTCAGTAAGAACTTGTATGTCGTATTAATGATACTGTTACATTATTTATGTATTCTATCAATTCTGAGAGCCACCAGTACAGCTTGACTGACTCATTCAATACCACCAGTTCTTAATCAACCAATTTCAGATATGAGTGAATATTGGTTAATTAGATTTGATAAAGTGACTTTTGTGTATTCTGTCAATTTATTACTTCCTTCAATATGAGGTTTGATTCCCTCCCCGCCCCCCCAATTCTTTCAGCTTAGGGAAGTAAAATCTTCTTCCCTATTGGGTTTTTGTTTTTTTTGGGGGGGTGGATATCACTTCCATCTGGTGGTCATGGAAACTACCCAGCCTTGCTCTTGGAGAGCCACTGCTGGATTCTTTTGGTTTTAACTCTAGGTCTTTACCTATTTCATTACAATACTTTACTCTGTCTTCTCCAACTACCTTTCAAAAATGTCTGTTTAGCTTTTTGAGGTCATCATCTCCTCTACTCACGTAGCTACTCGACCTTAAAGAGTAAGTTTCCGAGTCTTCTCTAACATTCATTTGGTCTTTTCTTTCGTCCCCGTCTTTTAAAAATGACCTCTACTTTCTTCGTATACTCTGTTATCTAACAATTGAGCTGGTCTCCAGTCATTAGTACTCTATGTGTCAAAGTTATTCTTGAGATGGCCTCTAAACTCAGGTGAGATGGATTCAAGGTTGTACCTGGGCTCTCCTGAGCTTGTTTTAATTTTCTTCAGCTTAAATATGAACTTACTCTTGAGCAATTGATGGTCTGCTCTGAAGTCATCCCCGATCCTGTTCTCAGTGATTATGTTGAGCCAAACTTTTATTGTCTAATACTCAGCTGGGGATGGAAATAAAGAGATGCAACATTTAAGATGCATGGGACATACACTAGGTGAGAACCATGTTCAACAAAAGTTTGGCAGTTTCAAGTGGACTCACTTGAGATAGAATAGTGAAGGCAAAGTTTTATGGAGTAGATAGAATTTGTTATAGACCTTAAAGTAAAGGCAGTATTTAAAGATAAATATTATCTGAGAGATAAAAAAGTGATACTAATAGAATAATGCACCAAAAGCATAAAAATAAGCATATCTAATGAATAAATCTATATGAGATGCATGTTACAAGGGGGCATATTTGGGGACATATATGTGAGAATGTGTGTTTTGGAACATGTGTCTATAAATATCATTCAAAGAAACATTCATGAAACTTGAAACTCTCCTTCAGGCAACATCAAGTCAGATCACATGAAACCCATATCTAAAGAGGCTAAATTGGGTGTCTATGTTGAACAAGTTGAGAAAGAACAATCAAGAGTCCCTATCAAGACCTTAAAAAAGTTGAGGCATGGAGGTACTGGATATTTCTTTTAACAAGCTCTAGCTTCAATTACACAAAATACATTAGGAAGTATATTCATATTTTATTACCATCAGAAGAACAATGAGTTTTCCAGGGGGACGAAGAGGGCACATATATACTGTTGCTTTCACTTCTCATTTTAATATTGCTTCCCTTGCCCCACTGCTATAGTTGTTCCATATCACCTTAGAGAAATAAATACTACATTTTCCGAATTACCAGCACCACAAAGCACTATGGAGTCTCCTCAGAGCTCATGTAAATCCAACATTAACCAAGTTTACCTCCACACAGCTGAGGGAGAAAATCTCATGAGGAAATATCTCACAATGAAAACAGCTATTCATAAAATGTTCTTTCACCAAGGCCCATAATTACTCCAAAATCACTAAACTAGGAGATGAAAGGCCAGAAAAAGTCAAAAGTAACACATTAAATTGACTAGTATTCAACTGTGATTAGTCAGAATTAAAATTGACAATAAGTTTATAGTATTAGACTAAAGAGTATTATTTTTTTATTTTCCTAATTTGAATTCTCTAGCACAATACTTTTTCTGTGGTCTAAAGAAACTCAAAGCTTTTCTAAGGCCTGTAATTACAAGTCTCCATGGTACAGTTTCATTAAAAACTTTCATTAAACAACAGCTGCCCTTGTATATGGTCTTCTAATCAATTTGGTCAAACAGAATGACTTCTAATCAGCTGTTGATAAAAATAGAAGATGAAATTTTAATTCTAATAGATTAACCACAAATTCAAGACAGTCTTCAAAATCCATCTAGCTCTATTCTCCAGTGGATTTAATGACTATTCAGCAACTCATTACTAAATAGAACAAGATGAACATTTTCCAGTTCATTAAAGAAATGTACTATGTATTTTTGCATTGTCCTCATGATTCGTTACAGGGAGTCTTAATTACAAGATAATGGATAATGGTTATTAAATGCAGACTGCAGTAATGAAGCTCTATTCATTTGCGAACCTCAGAGACTGCAAAGAGAGGAAAATAAAATTACTAGCTTCAAAAGATTAACGGATCAAATTATTATTCAATTTTGAAAATCTCATTCAGACTTCATAGAAACAAGAAGAGATTAAAAACTAGTATTAAGACCAAAGTAGTACATTAAAAAAAATAATATCTTAAGGCTATTACTGCATAATCAGCTTCGGATGTGATTATTAGAAAAACATATAGCTAACAATGGGAAAACATACATTTTTACTTCCTGAATAAATCTTATTTATGATATAGGAAGTTACCAGTAGGATCTTAAAAAGTATCTTGGTGAACATGCAAGATATATTCTCCTATGCTACAAAAGAACAGCACAATGGAAGGTATTATTAACATTTTATACTTCACTAATGAAAAATAGGATTTAAAATCAACTGCTGCTTGAGAAAGCTTGTCATTAAGTGGAATTCATGCCAACCCTGTAATAAGAGCTTCTGGGCACATTATTCATTAGCATCGTGTTTTCTATTCCTCTGTAAGAAATTGCCGATTAAAGTTAGCATGAGAATTTTGTATAGTAATTCGGGTAATTCTGACACTAATTTATACTTGCAACCTGCAATAGAACACTTTAAAAAATAAAGCATGGGGGGAAAATGGCATCGCAAGTTAAAACACATGCTTTATTATTCTATTATTTCACTCAACATCAGCTTGAAATAACTTGGGGCAAGACATAAAGATCCAGTGTTATGGTCAAAGAACTGACCAGAGGAAAAATAGACACAGAAAGCCTCAAAAGAGCATGGAAATGATCGTAGAACTCAACCTGGAGACACTTAGACCAAGAAGAAAGACCCTTATGTGGACCAGGGGGAAAAGATAGGAATGATTTCCTGAGGATGAGTAAGAAAACATGAGAAGAAGAAAAGAAGTAAAATCACTTGCTCCTTCAGTCTTTCCATCAATTTGAAGAGTGGAGTCTGGAAATCCTTCTCAAGTCATTTAGTCTGGTCCATCTTGTGAGAAAGGCAACAAAGCGGCATGATTAAACAGCCAGGCAGGCCAAGTAGAAGGGCAATCAGAAAGCGATCACATTATCAGGGTTAGAAAAAATCTCACATACCCCCAGGGTAAGATTCGCTCCTGATAACCAGATTCCTTGCACTGGCCCTCCCCTCAATAAAAATAAAGAGGTGGCCATTCAAACTAATGCAGAACAGTATAATTCCAACAGGAGACAGGGTGGCAACAATGATGACTCTGTAATCCTCAGTAATTGATAGGAATGTCCCAGGGAGAACATCTTAAACAATTATGCTAATCACACAAAGATATGTGGTAGGAGCACTTAACACAAACAAGAGTCCTTGAGTTATGTCGAATCTGCCAGAAGTTCCCTTTCATTTTTAGCATTTAGGCTATTGTTCAAAAGCAGTCTCAGGACTTCAGGCATGTTGGGGATGAGTTCTGAATCAATGCAACTTCTATTTTCTATTTTAAAATGGATTAGCCTATTTCGTTATTTGAAACAACCAAGGCATAAACCAATGACTTACATATTAAATTAGGAGAAAGGGGCTTTCCTGAATGTAAAAAAAAAATGATAAGCCTATCTTGCTGGAATTTTGGACCAAGTATCAAACTGGGAAACAAACTGTTTGCTAACTCAACTCTCCAATCATCCATAGTCTTTAAAATATTGTCTTAATGTCCCTCAGGATGTTCTACCAAGAAGAGTTAACAATTCAGGAGAGTTCCCCAAAATGGTACCAAATGTCTAATACTCATCTTCCCATCCTCTTTCCTCTTCAGAAGGGTGCCCAAGGGAGAAGAGTTAGGATAAGTGACGCCCAGAAAATTTAAATGAAGGAAATTAGAGTGTGTTGGTGGTTGTATACGTTTGTGAGTGTGCTGACACTCAGTGTGCTAACTCAGTCCATTGAATACTTTAAAGGATACGCTTTACAGCTTAAGAAATATTGATCAGCATTATCCAAAAGACAAAAATGAAGAATGAATTAGGGGTATGAAGGGGGTGAAGGGATGGATGAGAGAAAAGGAAATTCTGCCTACTAAAACTAACCGAAAAGAAAATGATCAACTAGTTGATAAAAGTCAGTGTCATGTGTACTTACGATGTAATGATTCCCAATCACATATATGTAATGCTGCCTTGGACATTTGGAGTAAGATTTAAGACTGACAAACTCCTCTCTCATGGTTGCTGTCACAACTGTTTCTATATTTGATCCCATTGTTGCAGCCACTGTGACAATCCATCTCCTTGAGGGTCTTCTTTTAAACTGACCCTTCTATTTTATAGGACATGAGGTCCTTCTCCAAAGACCGGTCTTTCCTGACAACAGGTCCAAAGTGTATATAAGAAAGACTCGTCATCCTTGCCTCTGAGGAATACACTATCTAAGTTCTAATCTTCCATTCTCCTTGTAGAACAACTGCCACTGTGGCGTGCATGACACAGCCTTTAGTTGATGTTCACATACCACCACTGGTCAAGCAGATGGACTGACAACGGCTGCACTAAGGGGCTCAAACATAACAACCAGGAAGATGGTACGGGACTAGCCAGTGCTTCCTTCTGCTGTACATGGGGTCACTATGAATCGAATCTGACTGGATGGCATCTAATAACAATGTTAAGATACCCAAAACTTGCATTCTTGATCTCTGATCGTGTTGCCATGTGAATCATTCTGATGGACTAAAATCACATAAAACAGATGACTTTTTGGCCCATTAGACTCCAAGATGGAATGTCTTCTTTAATTTTCCCCAAACCCAGTGCAACCAGAACCCCATTAGTTAAGCTTGAATCCCCAGACCTCTTGTTAAAGATATAAGGCCCAAGGTCTACAGATGTAGACATTAATCATTAGCCTAACATTATAGAAAGGACCTTCACACAGTTTGTGTAGAATATTCCATTAGGTTATAATTCCATTTATTCCAGGAACTTTTAAAATTGGTAACCCTTGTACTTGCTAACCCTAATTCTGCAGTCATAACTGAATGCCTTGTGCTCTTGGTTATGTGCTCTGACTTTACAACTATACAATAAACAATTTTTAATGTATTATACACTTGAGTATTTTCTTACTCAAGTTAAATTAAACCCAATATAACTGGTAATTATTTGTATCTGGAAACTCACTTCCTAAACTCATGTCTGGTCTTCTCAGGTTCTAGTTCTCTCTCTGACTGGTTTCCCACTAACTCCCAAATATGACATTCATGATCCAGGCCTCCTTGCTTTTCTTAAAAAAAAAAAAAAAAAAAAGCATTTGTATTGGGGCTTTTTACATCCTTTATCACAATTCAAACATACAGCCATGTGTCAAACACATTTGTACATATGTTGCCATCATCATTTTCAAAACATTTCTTTCTGTTCGAATCCTTGGTATCAGCTGACTTCTCTCCTTTCCCACCATCTCTCATGAATTCTTGATAATTTATAATTTTTTTTCATGTCTTACACCAACCAACGTCTCCCTTCACCCACTTTTCTGTTGTCCCTCTCCCTGGGAGTGGGTTATATATAGATCATTGTGATTGGTTCCCCCTTTCTCCTTGCCATTCTAGTATCACTATTCTCATGATTGGTCCTGTGGGGGTTATTTGTCCTGTGTTCCCTGTGTTGTGAACTCTTACCTGTACCAGTGTACATGCTCTGGTCTAGCTGGATTTGTAAGGTAGAATTGAGATGATGACAGTGGGGGAGGGGAGAGCATGTTTCTATACAGTGCTATACTGTACCCTGACTTGTCTTTTCCTTCTGACCCTTCTGTGAGGGGAAGTCCAATTGTCTACAGATGGACTTTGGGTCTCTACTCCACCCTCCCCATCCTTCACATCGATATCAATTTTTGGTCTGAGTCTTTGATACATGATACGTGATCTCACAGGCTAGTGTGCTTCTTCCATATAGGCTTTGTTACTGCTCAGCTAGATGGCCGCTTGTTTATCTTCAAGCTTTTAAGACCCCAGTCGCTATATCTTTTGATAGCTGAGCACTATCAGTTTTCTTCACCACATTTGTTTATGCACCCATTTTGTCTTCAGCAATCATGTGAGGAATGTGAGCATCACAGAATGTCAGGGTATTAGAACAAAGTATTCTTGAATCGAGGGAGTACTTGAGTAGAGGTCCAATGTGTGTCTGCTACTTTAATACTTAACATATAAATATATGTACATAGATCTAATTCTCTATTGTTATATAAAATATATCTACATATGTATATTTAGGCCTCTATACAGGTCCTTTGCCTCCTACTTCTTTCCTCTATTCAGGCTTCCTCTCTTATTAACATACTGTAACCATTCATTGGGTTCAACAGATGCGGTTATTTAATGATAATGTTCTACTCTAAATATGAGCTCACCAAATTAACATCCTATAACTGCAAACACTAATGTACCAAAAGCAAACTTCTTAAGAGAATTCCTTCAACATAGAGAAATACTTCAATGTTGTCCTGTGTGTGTGCATGAGGCAAAACCTGGAATTATAAGCTAGTCAAAGAAAGAGAATTTTAGTTAAAGGGCCTGTAAAAGACCAACTCAATTATATCTGCTGGGATAGTCAATTGGTTGGGAACCAGTGACTCAATCCTGTGAATGCGGGCCACTACTCATAGGATTCAAGAGCACACAACATTTACTAAGCATGTGCTTCATGCTAGGTCTGTTTTAGAAAGTGAGGCCATGTTGTTGTTAGGTTCCATACTGTTGATTTCAACCAGCTACCCTATGCACACTGGAAAGAAACACCGTCTGGTCCTGTACCAGCTTCACAACTGTTGCTAATTTGAGCCTGTTGTTGCAACCTCAGGGCCATAGAAATGGGCCAAACAAGGAAGGACCTTGTTTAAAATGTTTAAGGAACACTGTTAGAGGTAACACTGGCTCAGGTCAACTTAATAAAGTTTTCATTAAAACTGATCATCTAAAAGAAAAGGAAGGAAAGTAAAATTTTTTCATTAAATCATTTTATTGGGGGCTCGTACATCGCTTTTCACAATACATAAATAAACATACTGTGCCAGGTACCTTCACATGTCTGCTACCATCATTGTTCTCCAATCATCCGCCTTTCTCCCTGAGCCCCTAGTATCGACTTTTCCATCCCTTCCTCTCTTCCCCTGCTCTCTCCTCCTCACCAACCCTCAATACTTTATACATTGTTATTGTTCTGTCTTAACTGCCCTGCCTCTCCCCCAACCCACTCCTTTGATGCCCATCCTTCAAATAGGAGCTTGTGTGTATATCCTTGCAGTTGGTTCCGTCTCTCTACCCCACCCTCTCTCTACCCTTCCAGCAGCCCCAATATAACCACTGGCCCGAAGGGGCTCATCCATCCTGGTTTTCCCAAATTTCCAGGTCCCCTCTCCACCAGTGTACCTTCTCCAGTCCACCTGGATTTGTAAGATAGAGTTGGGATCATGATGGTTGGGGGGCAGGGAGGCTTCAAGAACTAGCCGAAACTTGTAAGCATTATCACTGCCCGGCTGCCCCTTGACTGGTCTGTCTCCTCCCCGTGACTCCCCTGTAAAGGGGTGACCAATTACCCACCAGTAGGCCTTAGGTCCCCTCCCTGCTCTCCCCCTCATTCGTAATGATGTGATTCTTGTTCTTTGATGCTTGATACCTGCTCCCTTCGGCCCCTCTTTTTTTATCAAAACTTTTATCAATGGACCAATTGACTCCCAATATCGCTGAAGACAAATGGATACAGAGGCATACAAAGTAGAAGAAATGATGGTGCCCAGCTACCAAATGATTGAATGTATGGAGTCTCAAAAACTTGAAGATAATCGAATTGCCATTCAGCGCAGAAACAGCAAAGTCCACATGGAAGAAGCACACCAGCATGTGTGCTCAAGAGGAAAGTAAAATTTAACTGTCACCCTATCCTCTGTTCTTAGAAAAATAATGCCAAATATAATAGCAGACATTGTTATGGCACAGATGCAATTGTCAGTATGTGCCATCAAGTTAGTTCCCACTCATACCAATTCTAATTACAGAATAAAGAAACATCGTCTGATTCTCTAACATCCTCACAAGTGTTCCTATGTTTCAGCCTATGGTTACAGTTACTGTGTCTATCCATCTAATTGACTGTTTTTCTCATTTTCACTCATGCTTTAATTTTCCATAATGTGTTTCTCTGGTACATGTCCCCACTGGTAACATGTTCCAAGTATATAAGGTAAATTCTCACCATCCTTGCTTCTTAAGGAAGATGCTAGCTGTACTTCCTCAGGTGGATTTGTCTGTTTTCCTGGTAATCCACAGTCTTTCTAATATTCTTAGCCAACACCATAATGTAAATATGCCAATCCTTCTGTGGTCTTCCTTACTGAACACTCTACATTAGCATGCACATGAGATAATTAAAATCGAATGTCTTGAATCAGGCACACCTCAATCCTCAAGGTGACATATTTGCTTTTGAACACTATCACCTGATATCACAGGTCACTAATCAGCCTTCCTCCAATACTGATGCTTGTCTTCCTCACGTAGCTCACCTTCTCTGATTGTTTTTAGCTGAACATTCAGATAGAGTAAGTATGGTGAAAGGACACACCCGGATACTACCTTTCCTGACTTTAAACCATTTAACATTCCCTTATTCCGTCCAAATAACGGTTTCTTGGTCTATGTATCGATTTCACATGAGCACAATTAGTGTCCTGGAATTCTCATTCTTTCCCATGTTAGCTATCATGTGTAATTTGATCCACCATAGTAAGAAAATGTCCACCATAGCCTTTGCATAATTGACAAAAGTTAAGTAAATAAGTTTGTATATAATATGAACATTTAAGATTCCATTAAAATTTATCTGTATACCAAATAACCAATGTCAAATACCTCAAAATGAAAAATAAAAATGCTTTGATTTCAGCCATCTCCTGTAGCTGAATTTACTGCTACAAGGATTTACTATGTTAAGCAAATATCCTCCATTGATATGGTAGTTTTAAAGACATCTTATCTTAAAATGGCAGAACCATATCTAACAGATCCTTTTTCCTTCACATTTGCTGGGAGAGAAGCAGGAGATGGAACTTCAATACAAAGTAAAATATGATTTGGTATCACTATACTTTGACAAAGAAGGATAAAATGAAGAAACATTTTAACAAAACAACAGCTACATATGCTTTAAACAACCGAATTCCATTTTGATTGTATGCTCTATTGTCACTAGTGAGTTTGGAATATATACTAGTATATATTAACATTAAAACTCGGGTATGCTTGTGCAGAATCTATTAACTTGAGAGAAAATTACTCAAATTGAAGAAATAGCTGCTTAAAATGGCTTTAGAAATGCATTTTACTGAACAAAGCAAGCTAGAAAATTAGGCTACTTTATCAGGATTAGAAAGTGCTATGAATTTTAAACACAAACCTGTTAAAAAAACAAAGCAGAACATATTTGAGATTATCATACCTCAATGTCATCATAAATCTTTCTTTCAACAATTGATGATAAGTGTGTAGAATTACTTTTTACAATGACCTGTCTTTCATAAAAGGAGGTGTGTGTGTGTGTGTGTGTGTGTGTGCGTGCGTGCGTGTTGTGTGTGTGTGTGTGTGTGTGTGTGTGTGTGTGGTTTTAGCTCCAGATGCTTGTTTCACTACACCAGGAGACTCATCCACTTCCTGTTTGCAGAGCTACAGATGGGTGAGCATGGGAAAGGTGCTGAATGGAAAGCATTGATCACCTGGGGCTCTCAGGTTAGACCTCTGAGTTACTGCAGCTACACTTTCCAACCACTTACAAAGACAATGTGGCCTCGTCTGTTCACAAGTTTCAAGCTAAAATTCTGTTCTGCTTTCCACCTCTTTCCACCATCATTTTTATGACTTTTCAATCAGCCACCACGAAAGACCTTGAGTCGCCTGTGGAGGTATATGCTAGCAAAGAAGAAAGTTAGTGAGCCTAACAATCTCACCCATGGCTAAGGGAATAATCAGAGAGTGTCATCACGAATGTTGGCCAGGGCCTGTTGCATATCATCATTAGAAGATGAGAATCATTACTTGCAGATGCCTTGAAAATTCAAGAGGCAGAGGGGAAGAAGTTTGTGAATGGAGCAGGAAGAATGGTTTTGACCCAGAATTTGTAAAACTCATGCATGCAAGTGAACATGGCTGCAAACTGGGTTGTTTTTCTCCCATATATTAACTAGAACTCATCTATGATCTCCCTGATATCACACATTTTTGTTTTCAACGCATTGCCTTTCCAAACCTATTCTCCCACACCCTATTCCCTTCATAGAAGACTATATTCCTAAATGACTACAGGAATTACATAGTCATACCATAAAATAATGCAGGTTTCTGACAAGTAGCTTGCACTACATCCCTAATACAGAGGTTTATCTGTCTCTCACAGAATTTCCTATTACAAAACTAATAGGTTTGACTAAACGACCATTTTTAGGAGATTTACCCTCGCCAAGAAACAGAATATAAATAGTTTCTTAATACATATAGTGTCAAGGTTAGGTCTTTACTTGCCTTCTTCCTTTTAAACCTGCATTTAAATTGATACATATTTAATGTTTCTAATACTGCCTGTATAATTGCTTTGAGTTTGGCATTTATTTCCTTCCCCTAAAGAAGATGTTACAGTCCTCTTTGTCGTTGATCTAATTTCTCCAAGGTATTTCATGGGCATTATTACATGTCAAAATCCAACGAGATAACATAGGTAACTTAAAAATGTAAAATCTCAGTGAAGGAAAAAAAAACCCCAAAACCATTAAGTTCATTACCAAAAATGGGGAAATGGATTCACAATGATAACTTTGAAAGTAAAAAAGGAATTTAGAAAATTAGGTTGTAAATCGTTAAGAGGGCCAACTTACTCTGGAAATCCACTTACTTGTACTTGTGTTACAAATATAAATTGACTCCTGTGAGGAAGGTATTCTGGTTTGATACCACTCGGTTTTTTATTTTATTTATTTGATACATGAGAAAAGGAAAGCAAAAGATATATATTCATCTTCATCTGAGGAGCAAACAAATATTTGCCCCTGTGGGTCCAACAAGGATTGCAATATGAGAAGGGCAGGGAATGCTCATTTGATTATGGTGTTCTTTCACTCAAAGTCATGACTCAACTGCTGAAACTGCTGTTATAGGTAAGTTTATGGTGCCAACATGGCCAAAGACAATAGGTAGGTCTGTTGTGACGACAGGGCCAATGAATACACGCGATCAACTGAAGGGCGGAGATAGAAAAGGCTTGGCAAGCTCCGCCCTTGCTCTCTTGCTTTCAGATCTTTGGACCAGACAGCTGCTTTGTTCGTCCTGTGCCTTGAACTCCAAGCAACACTATCCTAATCATGGGACACCTAATCGTGGACTGTGGAGCTGTGAGTTGAGGCTCCTTTAAGCCCTACTTCACCACGCTCCTGGGATATACATCTCTTGAGCTGGGGACTGTTAGACTCTGTCATCTGGCTGACCGTTGGTGACCTGCTCTGCTGTTTGCTGCCTGTGACCAGATAGCCTGAATTGCTCCATAGAGGACTACTCAGTGGCCCTCAAGATTGAAGGACTGCTAGTCTTCTAGCTGCCTCACACAAGTGAGTTGCACCGAGCAAGTTGTACTGCTTTATAGATAGTTAATTGTTTCTTTCTTATCTTATGTACCCTTCTCTCTACATAAATATATAAAGAGAATTACTAGTGTCCTGGTTTTATTTCTCTAAGAGAACCCGGCCCGACACAAGTGCTCTCTAGGCTCTGACTCTAACTTAACAACCCATCCTGGCCTCTGCCATTGATGATTGTTTATGGTTACTGGTCACAGTCTAGTCTGTCATGGCAACCCATGCGTGCAGAGCAGAATTGCTCCAAAGGGTTTTCAAAGTTGTGACTGTTCAGAAACAAATCATGACATCTGTCTTCCAAGGTGTCTCTGGATGGGTCTGAATCACCAACAGAGACAAGGCATCTTAGATTCTCTTTAAAATTCTGATAATGAGGAGGAGGAGGAGGAGGAGGAGGAGGAGGATTTATAATAACGAGAGCAGTGGAAAAGGCAGTAGATTTCCTTTCCTAAAAACTCCTGCTGTGTTTAGTGTAAGCTAAATACTTTTCACACCTTCTGTGGCGGTCATGTATTCATTATGCCAATTTCATGATTGAGATGTAGGGGTGGCGTCCGGCCTGCTAATCTGGAGATAGCCATTGAGTAGCCAATAGGCCTCTGTGTGGGCATGGCTTTCTCCTGAGACTTCTGGGAAATCTCACAATATCTCCCTCATGGAGATGAGAAGCTATCTCCCCAGTTGTTGAGAGTCAGTCTACCGAGATGACGAATTATGGACAAGACAAGATGGCAGCATCCAAGGAGGTGGACGAGCCAGAGGAGAAGTCACATGGCCTTACCCTCATAGAACCAGACCACTGAAGCTGGAGAAGCCACATGCAGACCCCTGCCAGTGCTGAGTTGCTTCTACCACCACTGGATGCTGTTGATGGACCCTGAGCCCTGGAAGCGAGGAGCCATGGGGAGACCCCTGCCAGTGCCGGGATTCTGCACCAACTGGCCTGTGACTTCGTGAGTCAGAAGGAGACTTTATAGACTGGTATCGGACCTATGGACTAATATCAGACTTATGACTTTGAACTGGACTGGGTTGGGATGCTTTCTCAATGTTCCATTCCTCTTGTATATAAACCTTACCCTATTATCCATATGCATGTCTACGAATTTGTTTCTCTAGTCTACCCGGACTAACAACATACTTTGAAACACGGGTACTCATATTACTCTCATTCACCCAGGAAGAAACCAGGGTTTATAGAGATTTGAGAAACTCATCTAAGACAACAGTTTATAGTCACAAATAAAATTTGAACCCAGATTCTCCAAAAAACCCAAACTCCAAACTCACTGCCACAGACTCAATTCTGATGAATGATGATGCTATAGGATAAGGTAGAACTGCCCCTGTGGGTTTCCAAGACTCTTTAAGGTAATGGAAAGCCTCTTCTTTCTCCAGCAGAGAACCTGGTGGTCTTAACCACTGACCTTTCAGTTTGCAGTCCAATGTGAAACCACCATAGGGCTAGGGCTCCTTTTCACTGATATACATGGTTCTGACCTTCTAATCTAGGCCAGTTGCTGTTTTACAGAAGCACCATGTTTATTGACTTTATACTCTCCATGTTTTCTTTCCCAATTAAAATTCTACCTGGTCCAATTCAGTGGTTTCCTTCAATAGGAAATGACATTACCATTATGTTTTTCCCACTTTACCATTATGTTTTTCCCACTTTGAAGAGAATTATGATGGCTGAAATTGTGGTGGCCATTTTTAATCCATGAGGTAAATTTGAAGACAATAACAGAGATCAACCCTGACACTAGTTTGTTTGTTTGTGGCACACTTTTGGCTTTCTTTAAATATATTTAGCGCTCTGGTGTGAAAATTATCAATGTTGTGCATGATTCTGGCTCAGGAAGAGAGATTTCTTCTACCAGATATTTTTAAAATGTGTCCTTTCTTCTCTTGTGATCTCTTGATGTTTACTGAATTTTGTTGAACATGCATCATTTTATATATTTGTCTTCTTCTGGTTTTGGTTTCTATGTATTGGGCACCCTTGTTGGTACAGCAGATAAGAGCCCAGCTGTCGATCAAAAGGCCAGAACCCACCAGACAGTTCTCAGGAGCAAATTCCCAGCACTGGGAGCCCCAGGAGGAAGTTGTCTCCGCCCTGTATGGTGGAGACTCTACTCTGTCAGTCCAAATGACCCGGCAGCAGCCAGCCTGGTTTCTCATGGGAACCACGCTCATTCTGCTGGGCTTCAGTTCTGCTTTAGTCTTTGGAATCGTGCCAAGAGGGAGGTGGATTGGGTTGTTCTGAGCTGCTGTCCTCAGTGGTGGGGCTCAACTTTCCCACGGCAACGCTGTGGGAGTCGAGGTCTTTACTTCATGGCACTCCCCTCGTGCCCTGTCAATCCCACACATTCCCCTCATCTCAGACCAGTGGTTCTCGATCTTCCTCATGCCCCAACCCTTTCAAACTGTTCCTCGTGTGGTGGTGATGCCCCCAACCATAAAGTTATTTTCGTTTCTACTTCGTAACTGTCATTTTGCTACTGCTATGAATCGGGCAACCCCTGTGAAAGGGACGTCACGACCCACAGGTTGAGAACCACTGCCTTAGCCCCTTGCAGTTTCTCCAGGTCCTGCTGCCTTTCACGAGGTGCTTCAGTGATTCAACAGCACTCTCACACAGTGCTGAGGTCCCCCTTCACCCCTTCCCAAGCATGCAGTCCAGGAACTCCTATGGCCAATTTGTACCACTTAAAAAAAAAAATCAGGCTAGCTCAACTCCTTTCCTGTGTTCCATATGCAGGTGTTACCCATACCACAGTCTAACCCAGCACCTCCTGTGGTTAGTGAGAAGGATCTCCAGGTTTCTAAGCTTACTCAGTTTCTCCTTTCCAACCACTCTAAACTCACCCTAACTCTCCAATACAACAGCTGCTGGCCAGAATTCTAAGTGCTGTTTGCTGCTCATTTTCGTTGCTCAATGAGCTAGTTGCTGGAGGTGTAAGTGGGAATGTCCACTCATTTTGCCATCTTTTTTTAATCCAAAATGGGTTTGTTGGGATGGCTTCCCACTCATCTTACTTTGGGATTTTTAGTGTTACTTCTGTCTGAAGGAGCATGCTTCTGTAAGCCTAGCTCTTCCTCCTGGGGGCCGACAGAGGACAGGAGAGCAGCCAACACAAAATGAACTATTGTTTGTGCATGGCTACAGACAGAGGTGATTTTATAACAGCCTGCGTATTTGACGTCCAAGAAATAGAAACTGGGGCTCTGCACCAGGTGCTGCTTCTTGTGTTTTTCTTCCATTTTTCGGGAGAGGGATGAAGGAGATCATTTTTGAGAGGCATGAGCACAAGGGGAGGCCATCACGCTGGAAAGTTCATTTTGCCATCTTGATTCTGTTTTCTATGGCTAATTGTTTAGACACCGATGGCTAAGCTTTTCTTTCAAGGCAGGAAGCCCTAGTGACACTGTGGAATAAGCATTGGGTTACGTATGTTAGGATAGGCATTTGAACCATGAGGACAAGAGTTCAAATTCACTAACTGCTGTGCAGGACAAAAACGAGGCTCTATGTTCCCAGAATGATTTCCAGTCTCAGAAACCCAATGAAGCAGTTCTTCTAAGTCCTACAAGGTCACTGTGAATCAGAATCAACTCAGTGGTGTGTCTTGAGTTTGGAACCCTTAAGTGAACTTGAACTTGTAACTTTGGGGTTAGCAGCTGAATATGTTAACCCTGCAGGGAGGCTTCTTTTCCAAATCAGAAAGGTCTAATACAAAAGTCCACGGATCTTATTTAGTTTTCTGATCTATTATTTAAATCAATTTATCTATGCACATTAAAGTATACTATTTCTATAGAACTAATAACTCCTAGGTCAGTCTAGTTCTGATTCTGGTTAGATGACTGTCCTCATTCTTCCTTTCCAGATAGATACAGGTAGAAAAAGAAAAAGGGGCTGAGCCCGGGTGGCGTAGTGGTTGTGCGCAGGACTGCGGCCCACTGGGATAGAGGTTCAATTCCAGCAGCGGCTCCACAGGCCCAAAGGCTAGGTCTCTGACTCCCACCACCAGAGGACAGTGATGTCCCCCCCCCAAAAAAAAACAAAAAAAAAAGAAGAAGAAGAAAAAGGGGTGGTCATTAGAATCACAACCTATGATTGCAGCTTCACACTTTTTTTAAAAAAAACATCATATGCTTTCACAAAGCTCATATTTGGTTCTCTTCATATGTCAACTGGTTTCCATAAGTAATATTAGACATTTATGGAAAATGTTACTTCTTTCAAAGAGGTTTAAATGTTAACAAGCTTAAATGAAAGAATGCGTCTCTACCAAGGGAATTGGAGGCTCGAGCCACAGGAACAGGGTAGGGCAGCAGTGTTGAAATAGGTGGTTAGAGAGGTTTTCTAAAATTAGACCACTTATAGCTGCATGCGTCTACTCCTAGAGTTATGTGCTCACGGTAATCTTGTCCGCTTAAAAATTTATCCTCCCACAGAGCATAATCTTCTATGTCTACAGGATCTGACAGAACCGATTAAGTTTATTCTTTGGTTCAAGATTAATAAAAGATACCTGAGGAAAACTTCCCCATACTTAAGATGGAATGATGAGCTTAAACAAAGACACACCGGTTTCTGCTTTATAAACTCCCAGGGTCTTTTCTAAATTCATGTGCACTGTGAACATCATACAGGTACGCGCATCACACAGTGGTCCCCAAAGAGGTCTGATGGGAGCCCCTGTGCAGGGATGCCCTGAGGGAAAGACAAAGTACCTCCCGCTGCCACCACAAGAAAGCTGGGACCAGCACGAGGGCAGCACCCGCACACGCCTAACCCCACCCTGCTCCTGCATAGGATGACCGACTTCCAGGAAGCAAGGCAGAACCTGTGAACTAGAGCTGAAAACAATGACGCGAAAACAAAAGACCCCTCAAAGATAACATCCACTTTGGTCATTGTACAAAGGATAAATTTATAGACACGCCTTGTTCTTCAGAAGAAAGCATACAGTTTGGTAAGTTAAAGTGATTACCAATAGAAATTTTGAAAAAGCAGTCGGTCTTCCCCACCCCACCCAACAAAAACACAATGGATCGCCCCCATAAGCCGAAAACGGTTTCTAAACACACCACCTTTATTGATGCATTTTGTTGGAGGCAAGCTGGTCTGTAGAATAACCTTTTCAATTTTGACACTAAATTCCTAGTGCCCAAATCACCTAAGGGCATAGGCTGTTAAGTTTATTATGTTGACTGGCTAATGAAAATGTGTTTTGAAGTGGACTGCAAAAAAAAAGGAGCAAGTTTTATTTTGAAATTCTAAACTATCTTCTAGCAAAATTCAATTTGAACTCTCTGAGGTAGGAAACCAAATTCTCAGTTGCTCTGATTCTCCTTTATCTAGTTATGCACAGACTCAAATTCCTTACAGGGCTCCCTAAGTCCCATTAGATTGTAAAAAGGTACCTAACTCCTGGGACTCAGAAATATATAGTCAGATGATCTTTAGAAATTGTTAGTTTCTAACTTTAATTTTGGCAACAGCCAGAGTATCTCTATCTTTAGGAACAGTGAGAACTTCATTATTTAAAAAAATATGCAGGCATATGCTCTTAATTTTTGAAGCAGGGATATAACAAAGAATCAAAAGTTCCATTAAGTTACTTATTGTCATTCTGCAAAGTTCACACGTAGAGACTCCTCCTGTTTTTAAAAAGAGAGCATACCTTTTGATAAGTTAACGTGATTACTGATAGAAAATCGAGGGTGGGGACAAGTCCTCTCATTCCTTTTTCTTTAGGGCGGATAACACTGGAACTGCTGTCTTTTTTTCATTCATGGTGCTTTAATTTTTTTCCCCACTGCTTTAATGAAAGTTGAGCATTGCAGTGCTTAAACGTTATCTTTTACTAAGGATCCCAGGAAGCTTGAGCTTCTAAATCTATTAAGCAATGGAAAGAAACAAGATTTGGTGGGAGGACAAGATAATTAGGAAACAGTTAAGGTTTTTCTACTTTTGCTTTGTCTTATTTTGTTTTCTCCAGTGGCTCCTTTGGTGGTATGTGGGGGTCTCTGGAGGAAATTACGTGTGTGCTCCCCATTCCCACCCCCCAACTCTGTATCCATGTGTATTTTGAACACTTGGTTTTAGGTTTGGATTTAAATGATGTGTGTTTTAATCTGTTAGTTGCCTAACAAAAATAAGCCATTTCATCTTTCTGCCTCTGGAAAAATTGTACTTGCGATGGGTTTTAAAATGGCACAGTCTCCCCTGGCTCATTCCCTACAGGCTGGCCACTGGAATCAACACAGAGGCACCTAGGATGAGAAGTCTGAACATCTGTTTCTGAAAGATCACAGCTACTGAAACATCAATGAGACTCTTCTACTCCCAAACATGCGGGGTTATCCTGAGCCAGAATGAACTCGATGACAATGGTACAGGGGGCTTTGGTTATGAGACTGAACACTTTGGTAATGCACTTTTCCAGCACAGAAATGAATTGCACTTAAATTCATGATTGCTAGGCATCAAAACACATTTCTTCATGTAAGTAATATTGCATGTGGTATAAAATCCAAGGTCAGCCCAGAAAAGTATGTTTTACCACTATTGAATTTAATGTATCCAGAGCAGAGTCCTGTATATCCTTCCTAAGTGCTTGGCTTCAACATGGTTTTGGAGGACAGAACGGGGTTCAGAGCACATCTAACTGTCCATCTCTGCAGCATCACCCCGGTCTTCTTCTCAGCTGTGACTTACTGAAGGTCTACAGCAGGATAGGGATCTCACAAGGACAGAGAGAGGGCTGTCAGCATCCAGGTGTGTGGGGGGTGGGGGTGGGGGCGTGGGGAGGGACTGAGGCATTCCTGGCATGCCAGCCTCTTAGGCACAAACCAGTGGAACTATACTTTATTGGGGGGAAGGACATCACTGCCCTCTGGTGGGAGTGGGAGGCCCAACCTTGCTCCTGGAGAGCTGCTGCTGGATTTGAACCGCCAACGCAGTGGGTCGCAGTCCCGCACACAGCCACTATGCCACCGGGGCTCAGCCTCCAGTGGAACTATTCTTTTCTTGTGAGCTAGATCCAGGCAATCCTGCCTCCCAGCAATCCTCCACCAACCCCTGGTCCACCTGATTGGACTTCAGCAACTTCACAGTCGATTTTCTCTCCACTGTCACTCTGAATAATTCTAGCTGATTTACAACCCATAATAGATAAATATCAGTGTACCTCCTTTTTTACCTAAAATACCTTGGCTTTTAGGCAGTTACACCAAGAAAAGTCAAATGGGCAAAATCCAACAAGCAAAAAACAACATTTATTTATGAAACTCTAACCTTCTCTTATTTAAAAAAAAAAAAAAAAGAGTAGTGCTAGCAGGAGGGGAGGGGGAAGGTGCGGGGAGGAGGGGAGGGGGAAGGTGAGGGGAGGAGGGGAGGGGGAACCTGCATAACCTGCCCCCCGGGGAGATGAAAAACAGAAACATGGGTGAAGGGAGACAGCGGTCGGTGTAAGATATGAAAACAATAATTTATAATTTATCAGGGGATCATGAGGGTAAGGGGGGGGAGGGTAGCAAGTGGGGAGGGGAGGTTAGGAGCTGATACCAAGGCCTCAAGTAGAAAGTAAATGTTTAGGAAAATGATGATGGCAACAAATGTACAAATGTGCTTGACACAATTGATGTATGGATTGTTGTAAGAGCTGTAAGAGCCCCCAATAAAATTATCTTTAAAAAAGAAAACGAAAATGTCACAACCTGAGGTGATAAGAGACAGGTCGAGAAAAGTTCAAGTTTGGATTGTGGTTGGATCCCTTCTATTTCTTAGAAAAACCATCATCAGTCTCAACAGGAAACTGGCCCACAACAATGGGGTAACTTTGGTGACTGAGATGAGGCAGAAGGCTGTGGCCAATGCAACTCGCAGTGAGCCAAGAGAACAGCAGTGGGGGGAGAGGGAATGAGGATGAGCTGCCATCGTCTGCGCCCGTCACGAAGGCTCTGTCCACGACAGGGGGATTTCTTCAGGGGAATAGCTGTATGCACACCCTGACAAAGGCTCAGTAAGGAAGGGGCGACAAAGAGGAAATCCCATGGGCATGCCCAATCTCTTTGGCAGCCTTCTTGTTGCTTTCTGGGTAACAGCCACCTCTAAAACCATTCTACGGTGGGTCCGACCCAGTATTTCTTCCTTTGCTTACGATTTCTCCAACCAATAATTTAAAATTGAAGAGTAACCTTGCTGTTCTGAAGTACCTACTAGCCAGTGACCTAATTTTACTTCGTGGGGCTTTTTGAGGCACAAAGAAACATGATATATTGCCTGAAAAGCCCACACTGTGATTTCCTTTCTAAGCTCCCAAAGTACTCGAGGGTTTCTCCAACAAAGTGCCTCCACCCCCATGTGCCAGTCAATTCTGACTCTGGGGAGCAGGGAACAAAGGAGTTAGTCTCCATATTCTTCCAATTTATTACCTCACCTTCTTCCAACAATTCTCTCATAACACACTGTACTCCATTCCTCTCCTTCCTCTTGTTGGTGAGTGTCAGTGGGTCTGGTGACCCACGTACCACAGAGTGAAACAGGGGTCCATCCTGAGTAAGGCCTGTGGTCAGTCACTGAGCGGTTCCTGGTGACCGATGGGTTCTCCGTGGCTGACTTTCACAAGGAGATGCGCAGGCACTTCCTCCTAGTCCATCTTCGTCTGGAAGCTCCACCGTAAATCATTCAGCTTTATAGCAAGCTTACAGTGATCATCTAAATAACAAGCCCCACATGGAGTCCCTCCTGCTGTCTTCAGGACAGCAAACCGGCCTGTCCGGGGGCACACGAATGTCTCGTTTGTCAAGACCTCATGTATTGCCTATTGACAGGGCTCCACCAATTACCTCTTTTCAGCAAAGTACCTCCAGTGTGACAGAAGTGGTTCAAACTCAAGTCCATGAAATCCTCACTTGCCGTCTCAACTCTTCCACAGGCGAAGTGGGTGGCACTTCCTACACGCTTGTTTCTCTACAATCCTGACTCTTCTTTGTTCCCCTGGTGCTGCCATCTGACTTTCAGGCTAGGCACCTCCCAATCTCTCCGTCGCCCTTAAAAAGCTTTCAGCAAATCGACTGGGTGCAGACTTCTGCTGACATCATCATCAGACAGATGGCAGTTGCATGCAACATACACAGGCTAGAAGTGGGCCCAGAGAACTTCACCATTGAACCTTCCATGTCCCCTTTCCCTCCGGAACCCCTGATAGCATTGTCCCTGATAGGAGCGAGAAGATATACATTCAGGCAAATCCTCTGGGCATTGGTGGAGCCTGGGAATGCCGGATACGCCTAGCAGTGCTCTGTTTTTCAGAGCATTAGACACATAAGAGAGACTGTGACACTATGGTTTACCAAGCATCTATGTTTCCCTCTTTATTTCTGAGGGTTGTCTTTTCTTGGTCTCTTTGAGTCACTCTTTCCTCTGCACAAATTGTCTGGGATAAAAAAAAAAATTGAACTTTTTCACTGCAGCTCTCACAGAACAAGCAAAGAACATAGTTAGTGGGAAGGGGCAGGCTTAACTGAAAAATATATTCAATTATAAGGAAGTACCTGATCACCTCATGGGAGTCTAGGTTTTAAAAATCAAAGCAGGAAGAAATAGAGCACCCACTATTCCTGAGTGTGTGCTTATGTGCAGAAAATAAAAATGAGAAATGTGCTTCAAAAATAATTTCAGCAGAAAAATATATTTAATAACCACTCAATTTAGAAAATACCATCTATAATGAAAATGTCCCAAAGCAGTCCTAAGGATTTTTATTTTATATTTTTAAAGGTATTATAATCATGACTACTATAAAATGAGAACACAGAGGAAAGAAAAATTCACTTAAAAAAAAAAAAGTCCAACAAATCTAATCCACCATCCCAGTCAGGAACTTTAACATCTGATGCATGCAACTACATGTAACATTATAAACTCTTAGGTAATTTATATGCTTTTTCTTTTTATTAAAAAATAAACAGGAATATTTTAATTATTCACTAGAATGTTAATATCAAGCCAGTGTGATAGCAGGAATAGTCTACAAACAGCCTTTTGCTAGCGTGGGTGACACAGATGATGTAAATTCTTTCCAATTTCATTGACTATTCAGGGCCTCCTCTGCTGTCCCAGCCCAATTTAGCAGCTTTGTTACACAGGAAACTTACTTTAGGTGCCCCTGTTGGTGATGAATTTTTTACAAAAAGCATACTGTAACACTTACTCTGAGGGCACGAGTCAAGCAAAGCACCACCCAGATAATTCAAGTGAAAGCATGAATTCCCCTTTCCTCCTGAATCACCAGAACAACTGTATTATGTCTCCAGAATGCCCTACATGCCTTGTCTTCCTAGGGTTTTCTAAACAGAAAAATAGCCTTTCTTTCCTTTTATATGCACAACCTTAATAAGATTTCCTTTAAAACATTATTTTTTTCCTTGTTACACAAACAGAAAAGTACAGGGAAAATAGCGAGAATGCTACATTTGGCGATAAACCACCCAGCGAAGGAGCAGGTGAAGCTCTTAGAATGAGAGCTTGAGGCTCCAGGTCCCAGCTGGGGGAAGAAGAGACATGCTTCTCTTGAATTCCTTTTTCTACCAAATGGTACCAATGGTTTTGTCCTCTCCTTCCTCCATTTGGCATGTCAGAGAACTCACTGAATACAATTCCTTTTCCCCACATCTCTTCTGCATTGGTGCTTGAGTCAGTGGTAGAACTCTTGGCTTCTGTGCCAGAGATCTGGGCTCATTCCCTGACCAATGCAATGTTCTGCAGTGCCCAGTGGCATCTTCGTGGTGTTATGGTAATGAACATGTTTCAGCAGACTGAGCAGTACCAGGGGGGGAAAACACCTGGGAATCTATTTTCAAAGATCAATCAATGAGAACTCAATGAATCACAAGGGTTATCTGGAACCAATTGGGGATATGAGGCAGGCCCAGATAGCAATTAGCAGCAGCAGCAACAATCTCTCCTGGTTCAGTAGCTGTCCACTGGAAAGGGATCCAAGATCACCACATAAGTTGTACCTCAGTGCCCACCTTGCGGTGGCAATGGCAGTTTCTCAGCAGGGATCTGCACTTGGAAGAATTGATCCAGGAAGGGCACCCTGGCCTCAATCCCCACACTGAAGGATAACAGAGCACAATGTTATGGGAGATCAAACTGTGAAGTCAAAAACCCCTCGGTGGCTGCTCAAGGTAGACCTGAACTCTCATAGATCCCTTGTGCTAACAGTGTCTGGAGTGCTGAGTCAATGGGAAAATTCATAATGGCGGTGCAATTGACTTACACCCCAGAGGGTGAATGACAACGCTGTACTTCTTTGTTTATATGGGTTTTTGCTTTCCTGCTTGTAGCTCGTTTTTCTTTCTTTCTTTCTTTCTTTCTTTCTTTCTTTCTTTCTTTCTTTCTTTCTTTCTTTCTTTCTTTCTTTTCTGTCTCTGTGTGTGTTCTGTTTATTTGGTGCTGGTTGGCTTATGGTACAGTTGGTTTTAATTTTGATTTATAAGGGTTTGCTTTTGTCATATTATGACTGCCAAAGTCCATCTGAGAGGTGCAAACCCCATCGACAAGTAGATGGAGCCTCGGCTCATACTTAACTCTAGCCCCAATGCAAGAACAGTTAGTTCTGATAGCATGGCCCTGCATGAAAGGATCACTGAAGATCTAGGATGCTGTAGCAATGTGTGGTGAAGAAAGTAGATGGTGCCCGGCTACCAATCCTAATAGTGTCTGGTTCTTAAAGACTTGTCTTATACAGAGGCAAAACAAAATAGAAGAAACGATGGTGCCCAGTTACCAAATGATTGAATGCCTGGGAGTGTCAAAGATCTGAAGATAATCGAGTGGCCATTCATCGCAGAAACAGCAAAGCCCACGTGGAAGAAGCACACCAGCATGCGTGATCAAGAGGGGTCGAAGGGAGCAGATATCAAGCACCAAAGAACAAGAATCACATCATTACAAAGGAGAGGGAGAGCAGGGTGGGGACCTAAGGTCCACTGGTGGGTAATTGGTCACCCCTTTACAGGGGAGTCACGGGGAGGAGACAGACCAGTCAAGATACAGCCAGGAAGTGATGATGCACACAAGTTCCCTCTAGTTCCTGAAGCCTTCCTCCCCCCTCCCCCCGCCAACCATCATGGTCCCAACTCTACCTTACAAATCCAGATGGACTGGAGAAGGTACACTAGTAGAGAGGGGAGCTGGAGATATGGGGAAACCAAGATGGATGGGCCCCTTTGCACCAATGGTGAGATTGGATATGCTGGAAGGGTAGAGAGAAGGTGGGGTAGAGAGATGGAACCAATGGCAAGGACATACACTAAGCTCCTATTTGAAGGACAGGCATTGGGGGAGTGGGTTGGGGGAGAGGTCGAACAATATAAGATATGACAGAACAATAACAATGTATAAAGTACTGAGGGTTGGTAGGGAGGAGAGAGCAAGGCAAGAGGGGAAGGGATGGAAAAGCCGATACTAGAGGCTTAAGGGAAAAGGCGGACGATTGGAGAATGATAATAGAAGTGGACATGTGAGGGTGCTTGACACAGTATGCTTATTTATGTATTGTGAAAAACGATGTATGAGCCCCCAATAAAATGATTTAAAAAAAGATAGAAAAGAAATAAAAAAGCAAAGTGGACATTGAAAAAAAAAAAGACTTGTCTTTAAACAAGCAGTCATCTGAGCGAGGAGTCAACTAAGTCCACACAGAAGAAGCACATCAGTGTATCAGACGCTGATAAACAAAATTCAAATATGGCAAAGGGAGAGGTCTCAGAGCTAACATTATGAACACCCAATTTGTGGAAAGCGATGGAGGACAGTGTAGAGTATCTAGTCAGACAGGGCGGCTGGCAGATCCCCTCTAGCCACAGACCAGAGTCTCCACCAGTCTTCATATCAGGCAGAGCCCATTGTAATCTTCACAGGGCTGGAGGAAACGCAATACTGGCCAATTGACCTCCTTATAGACTGGACCTGAATATGTTTTGGGTGCAAGCATCTCTTATTTGTTCCACGACAGAAATTTTTCCCCTGGCTTTTGGCATGCTCCCGAGGGTCTTTTCTTCCTTACCAGTTATTTGTAATTTTGTCTTCATATTATTATTTTACCCTTACCACCTTATTTTGATGTTGTTTTTTATTGTTTCTGTTGGGTTTCCCAGTTTGTGAAGCACAGCAGGAATGGGGGCATCGTGATAATAACGGAAACAAGGGTTTTATAGGGGATGCAGGGAGAGTGGGTGATTGGGAGGGAAAGAGGATTTCAGGGTTAAAAAATGAAGTGGGGAGGGGGGATGCTATAAAATTGATGTGGTAATTACTGTACAATTCTTGATATGATTGAACTATGGAATTGTATGACATGTAAGTTATGTGACAATAAAACTGTCGGGAAAAATATTTGAAAGTGTAAGATAAATAAGTAGTATTTATTTTGGAGGGAGCGGGGCAACCTCTCCCCATCCACCCGTTAATTTACACTGCCCTTGCACTGTCTCAGTTTGTCCGCTCATCAATGGCCAGCAAGGCTGTCGGAGCAGCTTCTAACCAGCCCCCTTGCTCCAGACTAAACACAGTTTTCAAGGACAGGTTCTGAAAATGAAAATGGAATCATCTCCTCTCTCCCCAACAGAAAGCCTCTGAGAAGGGTGCCAAGCCATACTGATCGATAGCCTCAGTGCCTGGCACATAGCAGGTTTCAAAACACCCTGAGAAGTGCATGAATCAACAGATGAGTTAAGTACTTCATCAATGACTCCTTCCACGAGCACAGCAGATGCAATAGAGTTCCCTACACACAAGAGGAAATCTAGATTTTTTTGCCATGGCACTAAGCCCCTAGCTAGCTTCACTTCGCCTGCCACTTCTCTGGCCCTCTCCCTGACGCCATCGGGCTGACACCCGGGACATGTTCTTTCACGTCTCTGAATAAGGACGTGCACATACTGCTCTGCCTGAGGTGTCCTCGTCCCACAGGACCTAAGGAGTCTCAAACAAACGTCACTTGCTTTAGGAAGCCTTCTAAGAATCCTCAAAGAGAGGGGCAGCCATGTCCCTGTGCTGTTGGCATCACTGTCCCAGCCTTCACAGCAAAGCATAAAAACTATTTGTCATTTCCTCAGCGGACTGAGACAGTGCCAGTTTCTGAAGGGCAGGTCTCGTTTGGCTTTCTCTCGTCTTTCTTCTCCCACCTCTCCAGTGTTCAGAACGCTCGCCACCAGTGCCGGGTCCAGTCTGATTTGGAACACCCCGATAGGTCAGAGTACGATGCCTCCATACGACTTCTGAAGCTTTACCCTTTCTTAAAAGATCACTTTATCGGGGGCTCTTTCACCAAGCCATACATCAGTTGTATCAAGCATGTTTGTACCTATGTCGCCATCACTATTTTCTACATACTTACTTTCTGTTTGGGCTGTTGATATCAGCTCCTCTTTTTGCCTCCCTCATGTGCCCTTAATAAATTATAAGCAATTATTATTTTCATATCTTACATCGACTGCTCTCTCCCTACTCCCGTAGTTTCTTCCCTCCTCCTCTCCCCTCCTTCCCCCTACCCTTCTGGTATCACTACTCCCATTTTCTGTTCCCGAAACATTCATTTCACCTAGATTATTTGTGTTCTCAGCTATCATCTGTACTTGTGTACCTGCTCTGGCTTAGCCCACTGGGAAAGGCAGGATTAGGGTCGTGATAGTGGAGGTTCGGGGGTGGGGAAGCCACAAGGTATTAGACGAATATTATGTACTTCGACAGTGCTATCTATACTTCACCCTGGTTGACTCATCCCTTCCTTGGGACCCTTCTGTGAAGGAATGTCGCATTGGCTACAGATGGGTTTTGTGTCTGGGCTCTGACCCCACCTCATTAACAACAATATGTTTGTCTATTTGATTTTGGCAGATCCCATGAACACCTCAAGATCACACAGACTGTTTGCATCTTCCATGTGGGCTTGTTGCTTTTCTACTTCATGGCCACCTATTTAACTTCAAGCTTTTAAGACCCCAGATGAGGTATCTTTTGATAGCCGAACCCCATCAACTTACTTCACCCCATATGCTTATGCACCCATTGTCTTCAGCAATCATGTCAGGAGCGTGTGCACCACAGAATGCCAGATTGTTAGAAATAAGTGTTCTTTCATTGAGGGCGGGCTTGAGAAGAGGTCCAAAGTCCATCCACTTCCTCAAAGAATTGCCACCTAACTATATGCACATATGTCAATAATTTTATGAATTAATAAATTTACATAAGTGCACACTGATGTTTACATTTCTATCCACAACTTTGCTTCTAGATCCTTCTTCTGTTTCCTTGTACCTTTCTCCTTTTCCACCATCATGATTGCCCTTCTTCTGCCTCTTGGTAATTCCTCTGGACTATATAAAGATGTACATTTTTATGGGAGGAGACAGTTGATTTTCTCCTGCGTAGTAGATGATGGTTTTGAACACCTGGCTTTGTAGTAAATCACATGCTCTACCCAGAGTGCCACGAGGGCTCCTTTTTTAAACAGTATTTGACAAGTATTCAATAAATACATGGTGGGCAAGTTTATTCAGAAGAAATATTCCTGGGTGTTTAGATAGCAAGAAACTCAGGCTTCTTTCTTCTTGACTGATCTCCTGCCTTCATCTTCACCCCAGCCCTCCCCAACCCATTTCATACGCTTCCCAACAAAGCTGGAAAAGGGGGATGTCTGTAGTCAAATCTTAAATCTTGTGTATTGGAAAGGGTAGATGAGAACTACACCCTAACATCCCAAGGTTATGGACAAATAAATTTAGAGATCTAAGTCATAAAATATGGCTGTAGAGGGACTGAGCCCCGGTGGCGTAATGGTTGTGTGCGGGTCTGTGGCCCACTGGGTTGGCGGTTCAAATCTAGCAGCAGCTCTCCAAGAGCAAGACTCCTACTCCCACCAGGGGGCAGTGATGCCCACAAAAACAAAAAACAAACAAATAAAAATATGGCTGTACAAAACCACTATCTTTGTGTTGGTTAGAACCTCTAGAGCTGCTGATACAGCATGAGATTTTAGCTCTTCCCTCTGCTCAACACAGGATAACCTAAAACCAAGCCAAACCAAACTATTGACTTTAAGGTGAAGCAATCTCACCAGACAAAGAAATGTCCCCTCTGGGATCCCAAGGATGTAATCTTTACAGAATCAGACAACCTTATCGTTCTCCCTCCATGCAGCTGGTGGGTTCAAAGCTCTGACCTTTTAGTTATCAGTCAACCTCTTCACCAAGCTAGATGCATTGCCATCGAGTAGATTCCATCTCACAGAGGAGAACTTCCCTGAGTGCTTCCAAGAGTATAAATCTTTGCAGAAGCAAAATGCTATCTTTCTCCCTCAGAGCAGGATGGTGGTTTTGAACTGCTGATCTTTCTAGGGCTCCATGCACTAACCAAACACTCCAAAAACACTCATGGTCATCAAATCAATTGTGACTGTCTGTGGCTTTCTGAGACAGTAATTCTTTACAGGAGTAGAAGTGGAGCGACTGGTGGTTTCGAACTGCAGAACTTGCAGATCCCAACTCAAGGCATAACCACTACAGAGCAATTAAAATCAGTAGTAGTATCGCTTGAGAAGAGATTTTCATGTGTAGCCAGGCTTGCAAACCTGGTTCTAGACTGTGTTTTCGTGCTAGTCAATAATTATTTGACTTTGATTGTGTGGAAATTCCTGCAAAGTTGACCTTTCTGGATCTTGGTTTCTCACCAGGAAAATGAAGTGTTGAGTTTAAAATGCTACGTTAGACTTTATCATCTTTTCTAGTTTTTTCAAAGCATTTACAACTTTTACAAGTTAACTTCTGAATGTTTATTTGCACTATAGCTCTTGATTTATCTGACAGCATAGAAATCAAGGAAAACAGCAATGAATGTGTAAAGACCTTTAAGTGACTTAGACAAAAGGAGTTGTAGGCAAAAATCCCAATTTAAAAGGTATGTTTCCCACATACATTTCCTGGGAGGACAAAAGATACGTATACAACCACTGCGTTTTATGGATTTTTAGAGCCATTATGTTAAAATGAAAAAAAGAAAGCAAAAAGTTCCATACTATAATATTTCACTCCCTCAGATACGCAGTTTCATTATTCTAACAATGACTTTTTTGCATATGCTTCCATTAAAGTCATGAGTGCAGAATAAGCTGATGATTTCAAAAACGCCCCCTCACTTCTTAAGTCTCTTTACTGAATAGCTTGCTGAGCAATTTAACACACAGGTCCCTAGTTTCTTTATTCTGGGGATGGCAGTATAACCTTTGTCTTGCTTCCACCCATTTTTCCCTCAGTTAACACATCTTTCCAAGTTTTTTTTTTAATGTTTTTCATTTATTTGGCTTATAAAATAAACCTAGAAACCTGCAAATATTTTTAAAGCAAATAAAGAAATATTCACCCATGTAGAAAAAGAGAACACAGGAGAATCACATGCTTCATTTTATAATAATACAGTACACTGTGTAGTCTTATGTCAGTATTTATTATCAGTCATTTAGTTTATGACGGAGAATAACTTTTGATTACTGATGCTTGTAGTATTACTCACTCTGTCTTGGGCTGTTTGGAGATCTGTATTTTTATTACAAAGTCCAATAAAAATAAAGTGAAAAACCCATAGGTCCCAAAACTGATTCCTGGCTTGTGCTGTATGTCACTCCTTTCCAATCTAAAAAGTATTTCCTTCTACTGTTACTCTCTGTCTCTTGCTCATAAGCAAATTTATCTCCTAATGCCCCATTCTTTATTTTAGCCATTAATCTCCCATTGAGAACCTTACAAAATGCTTTTTGTGGATAAAAATATTTAATATCCACTAGATTTCCCCTATCGAACAAGACCATCCAACATTGCTTAGAGGGAAAAAAATCAATCTTTTGTGTCCGAACTCAAGTTTGCTGGCTTATTTCAAAATACCTTTTTCTACCTTTTCCAAGTCTTTACAAGAAATAACTGAACAATAGAGCAAAACCCTATTTATTCTCTATTCCCTTGGGGGGGGGGGTGTCCTATTTTTGGAACCCATGTCTACTGCATAATAATCTACTCCAAAAGGGCATATATGTGTACACGTGTGTGTGTGTGTGTGTGTGTGTGTGTGTGTGAGTGAGTGAGTGAGTGAGTGAGTGAGTGAGAGAGAAAGAGAGAGAGAGAGAAGATAGCATTCCAATTCATAGAATGATGTCAGGCATAGCAGGACTCTTTATCGGCTACTGAGCCTCCACTTGGTCCAGTCTGGGCTTGACCATCTCCTACATCTCCTCCAATATCTAGGCAATATAGTCTATAACAAAACTGTTCTTTATTCCAGGTAAAAATCCATCTTGCGATGACTTTTAATATTTGGAACCAATCCTACAACCTTGGTATAACTAAAAACATTCTTCCCTTCACAGGAAAAGTCTTCAAATATTTCCTCTCTCCTCCTAAAGGAGACCACCATTTTTCCTTCAACCCCGCACGTGTGATGTAGCAGTTACATGTTGTTCTGCTAACCTGGAGGTCAGCATTTCGAAACCACCAGCTGCTCCAAGGGAGAAAGCAGAGGCCTACTACCTCTTGAAAGAGTTACAGTCTCGGAAGCCCACAGCGGCAGTTCTACTCTGCCCTATTGGGTTGCCAAGAGTAAGACTCGACCCCAAGGGAGTGAGTTTGCTTTTTTTGTTCCCTTTCAACCACTCTTTATAGGCAGATTTCATTTTCCCTTTTCCCATGTTCTGACTTCCCTCTAAAGAAGCTCAGTTGCCATTTCCATTCTCACACATCCTTCCACTTGCCTCGTTCCATTCTTTCATTACCAGACTGCCCTCTTCTGCAAACAACAGAAGGGTCAAATTTGATTGCTACTCTTATCTGTTCTCTCAGGACCCAGGCAAATAAATCAGAAAAATATACAGAAAACAGTTATAAACAAAGAACTCTATTGGTACTATGGGAGGAGGCACTGGGCTGCTACCTGTAAGATCACTGGATCCAAGGAGCTCCACCAGAAGCTCCAAGGGAGAAAGATGAGGCTGTCTGCTCCCATAAAGATGTATAGCCTCAGAAACCTTGTCAAAAGGTTGCTAATGAGGTAGAATCAACTTGATGGCAGTGAGTTTAATTTGGTTGGTATGGAACCAAAATACTATTGATCAAATTGTGTTCTCTCTTTCTGTGTTTGAATCCTAGCCATTCACTGTGGATGTAATCCTATTTACAAATAGAGTTTTTTGGGTTGTGTAAATGAGCCAATATCAATATAGGCTGTGTTCTAAACCTAATCATTTCAGAATTAATAAAAGGGTAGATTAGAACGACAGATATACAGACACAGACACACACACCAAACCCAATGTCATCAAGTTGATTCAGATTCAACAACTCTTTATAGAGTTCCTGAGACTAAAATATTAGAGGACTAAAAAAAAATCTCCATCTTTCTCCCATGGAACAGTTGATGGTTTTGAACCAGTGACCCTGCAGCTAGCAACCCAGTGCTTAACCCTGAGTGCCACCAAGGTGTTATTTTAGACAAAGCAATGAACATAACGGGGGAGACAAGTGTCTTGTAGGGATCACTTGGAGCCAAGGAATACTATGGGCTACTCTAGGAAGGAATCCATGTAGCAAAGACTCTGGTTTGAAATTTTAGTCTTCAGTACTATGAAAAATAAATGTCTCTTCTTTAAAGTCACCCTCTACTATATCTGGGTTATAGCAGCACAGGGAAACTAAGACATCAAGCTGTAACTCTCAGCCATGAACCTGCTCATGTTTAAAGTGCATGAAGAGAGCTGCAAACACAGACTACAACATTAGCTGCCGAGGTGAGATGGGCCTGTAGATATTCCTCTTCCTTGTGGCCAGGGCTTGTGAAGGGCTTAGTATGAGTGAGGTCCTGATCTTGTTTTAATTTTCCTCAAGTCCATCACTTCCTATCCCTTTTTCTCCAAATACTTTGCCTCTTTCTTATCCTAGCATTCCCATTCTCAATAAAGTTCTTGGCTTTATGTGCTATTAAGTTGATTCTGACTCATAAAGATTCTATAATATGATACAAGAAAGCTCTCCCTTTGGGTTTTCTATGTATTTCACCTGTAAAAGATCACCAAGTTTTTTTCTCCCTTGGAGCCAATGGTGGGTTCAAATTCTGACCTTAAGGTTAGTAATCAAGCACTGAACCAATGTGCTCTCAAGAGAAAGCATAGACCAATATATGAATCTCAATCAACAACTCTAGAAATATATCTGTGCTGGCGAGTGTTAAACCTAAAATATATATTACATATATCTTAAGTACAGATAGATGGCAACATGGAAAGCAGAAATGCACAATGATAAAGGAAGGGAATTCTAATTCAAGAACCTTTCAGTATTCTGCCACCTCCAAAGTAGACAATCAAAGCTTGGTTGCTCAATTTCAGAGTCTAAGGCTTTTGCCCATCAACAGAAATCCAAACCAAAATCAAACTCAAACCAAAATCAAACTTGAGTCAATTCGGGCTTGTAGTGAACCTACAAAACAAAATAGAACTCCCGTATTTCTGAGGATATCAATTTTTTCTGGAGCAGACAGCCTTGGGCTTACCAGGCAGAGTGGCCAAAGGGTTTGAACTGTTGACCCTGTGGGCTAGCAGTAGATAATCGAAGTAGCACAATCCCCACTTGGCCTTATCCGTCAGTGGGGCAGACTATGATGGCTTGCTGCAATGCTGGAAGGTATGCTAGTGACATCTCAAATTCCAGCAGGTCCACTCTATGCGGAGAGGTTTCAGTAGAGCTAGGACAGGCTGGAAGAAAGACCAGGTGAACTACTTCCCCAAAAAACTTGCCAGTGAAAGCTTCATGAATTGCAGCTGAACATTTTCCGATGTAATATCAGAAGATGAGCTCCACCGATTGGAGGGGAACTCAAAATATGATTGAAGAAGTCCTGCTTCTTAAAAGTAGTCCCCTCCTTCCTGCCAGGAATGGGGCAAAGCTTTCAGAATCTTCGGTTGCTGATGTGGTCTAACATAAAGCTGCAATTATCTATCAATAGACACAGGATGTAGGAGCATAAATCAGGAAACATGGGAAGCTATCAAAAATTAAATAAAACACTTCACAGTCTAATATTCTAGGAATTAGTGTATTGAAAATTGACCATTTTGAATCAGATAACCTTTTGGTGTACTATGGCAGGAATGACCAAATGAAGAGGGCCAGTGTCACATTCGTTGCCAAAAAAAAAAATTTCAAGATCTACTCTGAATCTAATGTTGTCAGTGATAGAATATTAGCCATATACCTTGAAATGACTACTATTCTAATCTATATAAAAATTATGTAAAATACCAACAGTGAAGAAACTACAGATTTTTTACTAACTTCTGCAGTTTGATTTTCGTCAAGCATGCAGTCAAGATACATGAATAATCACTGGTGATTGGAATGCAAAAGTTGGACACAAAAAAGACTCAGCAGTTGGAATATATGGCCTTGGTTATCGACACAACACTAAAGGTCACACAAAAGAATCTTACAAGATCAACAACTTATTCATTGGTTTTTCCAACAACATAAACTGCAACTGGACATGTGAGCCTCCTGGAGGGACTGCAAAGAAGTAAGGCCACCCCATCTGCAGAAGGAGTTACTGCAGATGCTCAGTATCACCAGTCAGGACAAGGCTAGCAGCTAACTGCAGGACACACTGCCAACTGATCATGGGCAAGTTCAACCTGAAGCTGACAAAAATCTGAACAACTAACTCCACAATAGCTACAGGATGATCTTGAGTACATCCCTCCTGGAATCCAGAGACCGTATCAATAATAGATTTCACACACGAAACACAAGTGACTGATGACTTGACAAGTTGTGATGCCATCGAGGATAGTATGCATGAAGAATGCAAAAAGTCATTAAAAATAGAAGAGATAAAAATGGATGTCAGAAGAGACTCTGGAAACTGCTTTTAAATACAGAGTAGCTAAAGCCAAAGGCAGAAATGATGAGATAAAAGAGCTGAACAAAAGGTTTCAGTGGGTGGCTGGAAAAGACAAAGGAAAATGTCATAATACAATGTACAAAGCCCGACCATGAGAAAGCCAAAGAGGAAGAGAGGAAGGGTTGGCTTGGCATGTCTCAAACTGAAAGAACTGAAGGAGAAGTTCCAGCTTTAAGTTGTAGTACTGAAAGAATCAATGAAAAAAAAAAAAAAGAACAGAGGATTTATAAAAAAAAAGACGACAGAAATACAAAGAGTCACTGTAGCAAAAAAGAAAAAAAATGTAGTTTACTGTTTAATCTTTTCTGGATGCAGCATATGATCAAGTGGTAATGGCAGTGAAGTATGAAATCCAACCTACACTGAAGGCATTGGCAAAAACAATGCTCAAGAATTGGTCAAGAATTGACCAACTGAGAATTTCCAGTTCGTATAGTATTCACTCTCCAATACCCAGAAATTTAGAAGACAGAACATGTTCAATTGACTTAAAAAAATCCACATTGATACACCTTCCAAAAGAAGGTGATGCAACACATAAATGTTATTATTGAACTATACTATTAGCATCATTCACAAGGAAAATCAACTAAAGATAATTTTAAAATAATTGCATCTGCACATCAACAAGGAACTGCCAGAAATCCAAAACAGATTCAGAAGAGGACATGAAGTGAGAAACAGCACTGCAATGTCAGATAGATCTTGACCAAAAGCAGAGGATAGCAAAAAGATGCTTATTTGTGTTTTATTGACCATGCAAACGCTTCCAACTGTGAATCATAACAAATTATGGATAAAATTGTGGAAAATGGGAATTCAAATCACATAAATATGCTTATAAAGAACCTAAACAAAGACCTAAAGGAAGTCATTCGAATACAAAAAAGAAGAAATCATGTGATTTAGAATCAGGAAAGGTGTGCACTGAATTGTATTCTTTCTTCATGCTAATTAAATCTTTATTGAACAAGTAACATGAAAAGCTAGACTATATGAAGAAAAAAGCGGTATCAGAATTGGAGAAACATCCACTGACAACCTTCCATGTACACATGAAATAACCTTGCTTGCTGAAAGTGAAAAGGGCTTTTGATGAAGGTCCATCAAAGAGTACAGACTTCAGTACGACTCATCCCTCCACAAAAAATAAAAGTTCTTATAACTGGCTCAATAAGCAACATCATGATAAACAAAGACAAGATTGAAGTTTATAAGGATTGACTTTTCCTTGGATGTACAACCATTGCCTCTGGAAGCAGACATCAGAAAGTCAAAAGGTATTTTGCACTGAGAGATTCTGTCGCAAAAGACCCCTTAAAGATGGCCCAAAACAAAGATGTCACTTTGAAAACTAAGCTGTACCTCATTGATGGCATCTTTTAAATGACTTTTTACATACATGAAAGCTAGACAACACATATGGAAAATTAAAGAACTGATGCACTGGAATGATACTGTTGGAGAAGAACATTGAATATGCTCCACTTGACTTTGCACTGACCAAAAAATATGGTTTGTGGTGGGAAGGAGTGACAGCTGATAGGGTGTGTGGGAACATGTGTTTGAAGTTTTGCTGTATTTAAATTTATTTCCAGGCAATTTAGTTCATTTTCTCCCTATATGTTATTTAATTTGGGGGTTCGGGTTAAGGAAGTAGATACAATTGTACTTTAAACTCTTTCACTCATCCTTAATCCAAATTATGCTTTCTCAATGAAGAACTTCAATTATACAAGTGGTGAGCAAACAATGCCATAGACAGGGGAACAACTAGGGCATTAAAGCAGAGGTCCTGGAGGTATTGAAGCACTGGCAATCTAGCTGAGAGGAATTACTAAGAGGCAGAAGAAGGGCAAGCATGATGGTGGGAAAGGAGGTAGGTAAAAGGGAACAGAGGAAAGATCTCAGATATAAAGCTATGGATAGCGGTATAAACATAGGTGTGTACTTATGTAAATAAATTTACATAAGTAAATTCATAAAAGTAGTGGTATTGGCATATGTACATATATTTATGTGGCGATACTTTGAGGAAGTGGATGGACTTTGGGGCGTCTGCTCAAGGCCCTTCCCCCAACATAAGAACACTTTGTTCTAACAACCTGGCATTCTGTGATGTTCACTGTCCTGACATGATCTCTGAAGACAAAAATGGGTGCACAAGAAAATGTGGTGAAGAAAGCTGATGGTGGCCGGCTATCAAAAGATATAGTGTCTGGGGTCTTAAAGGCTTGAAGTTAAACAAGCAGCCATCTAGGAGAAAAGCAAGAAGCCCACATGAAAGAAGCAAACCAGCCTGTAAGATTGTGAGGAGTCGACAGGCATCAGAAGAGCCAAAACAAACAAATAAGCATATCGCTGAGAATGAGGAAAGACCCAAAATCTATTTGTGGACAATTCCTCAGAGAAGAGTCAAAAGAAAGGGACGAGTCAACAAGGATGAAATATAGCAATGAAGAAACACACAACATTCCTCTAGTTCTTTGAGGTTCAAATACACACACACACACACACACACACACACACACACACATACACACACACACTCTATCATGACCCCAACCCTGCCTTTCAATGCAGGTAACTGCAGGCTAAGCTGGAGCAGGTACACAGGAACAGATCAGAGGTCTGAGTTCATGACACACAGAATCCAAGAACAGTAATGGGAGTAGTCATACCAGAAGGGTAGGGGAAAGGAAGAAAGAGGAGAGGAGGAAGGAGGAACTGATAGACATGAGTGACATATAAGCACCCCCAGGGGGTTGAACAATAGAAACCATGGGGGAAGGGATACAGCGGTCAGTGTAAGATATAAAAATAATAACTTAGAATTTATCAAGGGGTCACAAGGGTAGGAGGGGGAGAAGGGGGGGGTGGAATGAGGAGCTTATACCAAGGGCTCAAATAGAGAGTAAATGTTTAGAAAATAATGATGGCAACATATGTATAAATATGCTTGATGCAATTGATGTATGGAATGTTATAAGACCGGTAAGAACCACCAATAAGATAATCTTTAAAAAAAAGAAGAAGAACATCAATTGTAGCATGCCTTCTCATAAATTCAATGCTTTCTTATGAAAGGCATTATGTACTTAAAAAAAAACAGGCTGGAACACCACAGGGATCTAGATGTGCCATCTGGACCATCCTTTCTTAAGTCTACAAAGAGTTGCAGGACTCAGTGTGACTTGGGACGATCTTTTGAAAAACAAATCTGCTCTGTCAAGTTCTCTTTTATTTGATTCATATTTGAGTGATTTTAAAAGATTTTTATATCAAATTCTTTAACATTATTTTCCATTAATCTCTGTAGATTTTAGTGTTTGCTTTCCCTCAGTCATGACAAGTTTCTCCCTATTCCCTCTATTTGATTTAAAAAAATATATATTTCCTCTATATTTTCTCTTCCTTCTCTCCCTCACCTTATTGTTTCTATTTGACTTTGATCTTATTGGACTGAATTTCAAATATCCCCTCGGCTGGTTCTCCTTTTTTCTCCCTTCAGTTCTGATTTCCTGTATGTTGCAACATTTCAGCCAAGTTTAAAACTCATTCTGCATTCCTTGAAGGTCCGCTTCTCTCAAGCCCCATATTTTTGTGTTAGTACTTCTCCCACAGATCTTCATCAGCAATTCAAACCTGATGACATTATGATTGCATCTTTAGTGCTTCTCTACTCCAACCTTATTTATCATGCCTGCATTATTTCCAAAGATAAGGTCTAGAATAACTTGGGAGTGGAGCTTGTTAGCAGGTGCGTGTATAAGAATAGTCCACTGTTACTGAGAGATAAAGCCACTTTTCTACATTCTGGCATTATTCTTAATGTATACATTTGCTGAGCTGAAATCCCTAAGCAGTGGATTGACCTGTTTTAGACTGCTCTCTTTTCTACACGCAGTTTCCTTGTCTATCTTACTTCCTATCACCTTGTTCCTGGATTGCTTGATGGGGAAATATGGCTCTTGTTTTTCTTGTCTGATGATGTTATTGTTGGTGTATGTCATCGAGTTGATTCTGAATCGTTCTCTTCATATTCTTTACTCCTCCATTAACCAAACGACCACTCTGCTTCTACATTCTCTCTCTAAGGGATCAAATTAATAACAGCAATGGGCAGGAACAGTTAGGAAATCGAAGGGAAGAACAGGTTTATGTAAAGATAATCAAACGCACTACCATCAAGTCGATTCCAACTCATAATAATAACCCTGCAGGAAGAGGCGTTCCAAGGCTATCAATCTCGGAGGGAACAGATAGCCCCTCTCTCACCCCAAGGAGTGGCTTTGGGTTTAAACTGTCGATCCTATGGTTAGCAACCCAATCCTAACCATGAGTGCCCACCAGTGCTCCTTTCTGTGCATAGATAGGAGACACAACTCAGAAAAGGAGGATGAGAATGGTTCACAACTCCAAGAATGTAATCAATGTCAATAAACTGTACATGTGGAAATGGTTAGATTCATGTATGGTGTATTCCTAAGAATAGCAAAAAGAAACTATGATTAAAAAAAACCCAATAAAGTACCTAAGCATTTCAGAAAGCCCAATAAAGAGTTGTTGTTGTTGTTAAGCAGTTGCTATGAAATCAACTCTCCCTCCTGGCCATTCCAGATGTGTCAGAGTAGAAGTATCCCCACAGGATTGTGGGGAGCTGATTTTTCAGAAGTAGGTTGCTAAGCTTTTTTTCTGAGGTGCCTCTCAGTAAACTCAAACCTCCAGACTTCCAGGTAGCAGCGGGTAGCAGCTGAGCCCTTTAACCCTTTCCAATATCCAGGGACTCCACTCTCTATTACCATATGCTTGATTTGTATAACATCCCCCACATTCCCAATAATGTAAACAAAAGGTCCATTTTATTTTACCCACCCCCACCCCCAAAAAAAGGAAAATAAAAGAAAGAAAATTTCTAGAATCAGGGCTGAGCCCTGGTGGTGTAGTGGTTGTGTGCAGGACTGCGGCCCACTGGGACAGAGGTTCAATTCCAGCAGTGGGGCTGGGCCTCCTACCACCGAGAGCAGTGATGCCCAAAAAAAAAAAAATTTCTAGAATCAACTTGGCAAATCCTTTTATGACATGTCATAGCACTGCTTAGAGCACTTAAACAGTGAAATACATAATCTCCTTGTTAGAAGTATGAAGTATGTGTCTCTTTTTTTCGCCAATTAAAATAAAATTTTGCTCTCAAAATAACATGGCCAAATTCTGCAAGGTTGAGGCACATCCGGGAATGCAAACCTAGTTTTCAAATTTCATTTTTTCCGGTTTCACTTTTCCTTTATCACGTTCTCTACTCTTCATCGTTCATTCTCGCAATCAAATATTCTCTTAGACGCTACTGAATGCCAAACACTGTAAACACAGGGGAATAAAGATATAGTTCTTAGCTTTTCACGTAAAGTTCTGAAAGAAAATCTAGCAGGTAAAACAATTGATGATGACACTAAGTGACAAATGCTAGTGATATTTACAATTGCTGCAGAAACATTATCGTGTGACTTTAGGAGATCTTTTAGAGATAGAGAAGGCTTCAGAGAGCCATTGCTTTAAAGAGTGTCTATGGGGAGGGAGAGAGGCTCTACCAAATAAGTGGTATAACAGAGACAAAAGTTGCTGGAATGCTTCCATATGTCAACAATAATTATATATAATAGCAGTAAACTGACTTTTTAAATCAAAAAGTCTTTATTTTATTATATATGTGCTTGTCTTCATGGAGGTGAACCTTTTCACTCAAGTCAAGATGTAAGATCCTTGCATTTACAGACAGGCTATTGGAACATGTTTTCTTTAGGACTAAGGTCATCTTACCATTGATCAAAGGGCAAACTGTGTGAACCACCTGGGTACTTCAGGAAGTACAGTGGGGTATAGAGTCATTTCCTGGACAATTGCAACATGAGGTTTTTATATATGTTTCTTGTAGGTTTCCCAAATCTTTCATCTCTTAGGATTCAGATTTCTGTCCTTAGGAGTCACCTTTCAGTCACTGAACCTGATTCTAGCAGTACTGCCAAATTCTACCGCATTGTAGAATGAGAACAAATGCTCAAGAACCACCTCTCAAATGAATCTAGGAATCCCAGTAGCCCTCCCTCTGTACCACGAATAAGCAAAAGTGAACAGTATTCAAAGAGCACAGCACCAACATTAGAAAGGAACACAAGTCCTTGAACAGAAAGACTTAACTCTGTAAAGGCAGAATGCACATCTAGGCTCTAGATTACCATGACCTTAACAAAAATATCCTTTTTCCTGGAGAGAGGCATGATGATTCATGACTGAAACAGAAACATCCCGGAGGACTCTAGCACACCAGGTATTAAAATGTAGCTCTAGAACCCTGCTACTTAAAATTGTACGACTCTAGCACTTGCATACACAAAATGATTCAATGAAAGACAGGAACCCAACAACAAATCCAAGTACATTTGACAATGTAATACAGGCGATATGTCAAGTCACTTTATGTGTTGGGCTGGGGGATGGGTCAAAAATAGATGAACATTGAAATATTAAAATTCAGGTAATTTTTTTGCATCATACATCTAAAAAATTCTAAATAGGTCAGAAATCTCAACAGAAAGAAGGAAAGAAGGAAGGAAGGAAGGAAGGAATATGGGGAGGAAAATATAAGGGAGGAAGAGAAGGAAGGAGAAATAAAAGTACTAATAGAAAACAGTTAATTGTTTGATAATGTGATAATGGAAAATTTTTTAATTGTGGCTCAAAATTCAGGAACACTAAGTAAAATTACATAGATAATAGCAAGCATATTTTAATTTTAAATGACTAATGAGCATCCATATTACATAACCAAAAGAAAAGAACAAATGACTAAATGAGAAAAAATATTTGCATTATCTTAAAGAAGCAATAAAAGACAAAAATGGAAAGTTCCCATGCACACATATGTAACATGAAATGATACTTCTCCTCATTAATAAAGGAAAATGCAAATGAAAGCTATTCTAAAATACTGTTTCTCACCTATGAACAGAGCAAATCCTAAAATCTGACAGTATGTCTTGATGGCAAGATTAAAGGGGAACAGACACTTTTACTGCTAGTAGGCATACTAAATGGTACAGCTTGATATGGAACTGCATTTGGTAATATCAAGTAAATTCGTTTACACATTTATACTTTGTCCTAGCATTAAATAGGTTCCTCCTAGGAACCTATCCCAAGACATAGTACTCAAAATATGAACTGACTTTTACACAACGTGATTTACTGTAGCATTAGTTACAATATCAGAAGTCAGGAAGCCACTTAAAGGTCCGCCACCCCCATAGGAAAATAGTAGAATAAACAAGGTTTGCTAATTCACTGGAGCAATCCGCAAGTGTAAAAAGCAAAAAAGAAGATTCATATATGTGGTAGTTAGGGTTTTGTGTGCCAACTTGACTCCCATAGGAAGAGGTGGGTGGAGTTTACCCAGTAACTCAGGTCGCAGCTTGATTGGAAGACATAGAAGATGAATGGCTCTTTCAGGCGACCCTCATCCCCTTCTCCCTGAAAGCTGGCCACATACTCTCTCTCTCTCTCTCTGCTTCACCTTCTGTTGATGAGCCACTTTGAGCCACACTGATGGCAACCAGAGCCCTGGAAATGTGTTCACCGCCACTGAATCTAAAAGATTTCCCACCCACTGGCCGATGATCTTCCTGCATGATGCATCATTGCCTGTGGCTGCATGAGTCAGAAGCGTGACTTATGGACTAGTACTAGACTTATCGACTTGATCTGGACTGGGCTTGGATATTTGCTTCAGGTATAATTACTTTTTAATGTAATGTTCTAACACAGATATGAGTGTCTCCAGATTTGTTTCTCTAATCAACCCTGCCTAACCCACTGTACAATGTAATGATGTAAAGTGAGCTCCAGGATACACTGTAAGTAAAAAATGGAATGTTTATATATTATCAACAACTACAAATACATATAACTTTACAATTTCTGAAAAATATGTTCATATATATACATATATAATTAAATGCAAAAGGGGGTACATATAATTCCCCCCCCCAAAAAAAACCCTGGAAAATAGTTCTGCTGGGCATTGCCTTCATATCAAGCATTTTCAAACAGCTTGCTCTCCTCTGAAGTCGTGCACCCAGTGGCGTCACCTGAGAAGGTTCTCTCTGGTCACAGAATTTTTTTCATAAAAGCAGTTTCACTCAAACCTCATTTTTTGCAATGGCCAATTGAAGAGAATAGCATGTGGCTATGGAATTTTCTTTCCTCCTTAGGAAAAATGCCACAGAAACTGCTGTGATGTTGAACATAGCTTACAAGGGCAGGGCTATGGGAAAAACTCAAGTAAATGAGTGGTTTTCTCATTTCCAAAAAGGCGAAATATTGATTGATGAAAAATCTAACTCTGGAGACACATCAACTTCCAAAACAAATGAAAATGTGGACTCATATGCAATTGAAATTTGTTCTACCAGGTCATATTGTTAATCAAGCTTTCTATGTAAAGGTTCTAAAATACTGTTTAACAGTGTGTGACAAAAAAGACCTGATTTGTGGCAGATGGGGGACTGGTTTTGTCATGACAATGCACCTGCTCACACAGCTATCTCAGTGTGCCAATTTTTAGCAAAAAAACACCATGCCTTTCTTGCCCCATGCACCTGACTCAACTGACCTCACTCCACGCAACTTGTTTCTGCGAGTGAAGAGGGACGTGGCAGGACAGCAATTTGACGATGTAGATGAGGTGAAGAAAAAAAAAAGACAGATGTGCTGTCAGCCATCCAAATAGATGAGTTTGAAAAATGTTTCCATGAATGGAATTGCAGATTACACAAATGTATTAGGGGTGATGGAGAGTACTTTGAAAATGGTAAGTACTTTGTTTTGCAAAAGAATTTAAATACATAGCTTTGAAAATTTTTCTGTTTTGGAGGGAGGGGAATACCCCTAGTATATACATATAAGTTATTTGTGTGAGTGTGTATATATATATATATATATATATATATATACGATCTTTTAAAGAAACAATGGAAAAAATTAAAATAATGATTGGTGGTTATAGGGAGAGGAGAAAAACGATATCACAGAGGGATGCTAGTTTTATCTTAATATACTCTGCTTTGATTGTAGAAAAATGTAAAATAAAATTAAAAGCAAAATTAAATTGAAAGAAAAATATGAGCAATCATTATCATGGAAAAAAGCAAAAAAAAAACCCTAAAGATAATCAACCTTACTGTATATCCAGTTAAGGCAGAAATATACAGAAAATAATCATTTTAAATGATACAAACACAGGACAGTCATTACTTATTGCTAATGGACAATATCTCAAGAATAAAAATAGTTCCAAAGGAATCGTACACTGCCAGGCTGTGACTTGTCTTTCAGATCCTTAATGGAGTGTTTTTAAATAACAAAATTTAATTTTCATGAAGCAAAACAAATCAACATATCCTCTTATGCATCAGCCTTTTCATGCTATGCTAACAATTATTTGCCTAACTTGAGGTCATGAAAGTTTTCCCTTAAATTTGCATAGTTTTAAAGCTTGCATTTAAGTCTTTGATTTCATTCTTCTTTAAATAGACTGACTTTAAATATATGTAAGAAAAAATTAGGCAAATCTGAATTATGATATCATAAATTACTATTACTTTCACTAAGTATAATAGCTGCCTTGTGATTTTTTTTTTATTATTAGAGAACCCACTATAGTTCTGACTATAGCTAAAGCTCAAAACGATCAGGAGCCACTCCCTACAAGAAAAAAATTATCTATGCAAAAGAACCTGGGCAAAGAAGTAGGTTAGAAAAACTAATAAAAATAGACATGGGGGGAAAAAATTTAAAAACAGACATGAGGATCCAGATGTGAAAGTTAACAGATATGGACTTTAGGTTAGTTACTATAAACATAACAAAGAATGCAAATGAAAATATGTTCTCAATGAGTAAAAATATAGGACATCTCACTAGAGAATTAAAATTATAAGAAAATATCAAATAGAAACCCCAAAGTATGCACCTAATAGCAGAAGTAAAAATTTCACTGTATACACTTACAAGTACATATGAGGTTGGAAATGAGGGCTAATGAACTTCAAGGAAGGTCCAAGTAAATTAATCAGAAGCACTGAAGCTAAATTATTAAGAAATGCATTTCAGCAATCTAAGAAATAAGATCCAACACACACACTTTAGGTCAAAGAAGAAAAAACCAGTGAAATAGGGAAAAATACATTTGAGAAAAAAAATTAATGATCTAAATTGTGTAGAAAAACTTATAAACCCAGAAAGAAAGACCAGAACACTCCAAGCAAGATAAATATAACAAAAATCATACTAAGTGCACCTTGACCAAACTATTGTTGTTGGTACTGGTTACCATCAAGTAACTCAATGGTAACCATGCACAGAGCAGAAGGTTCCATCGGGTTTTCCAGACTGGAACCTTTCAGAAGCAGCCAGCCAGTCGTGTCTTGCACGGCACCCCTGACAGTATTTAAACCACTCAGGGACTCCACAGTCCCTTAGTGAAGGGACTTCACATTAGTGAAGGAAAACCAAAAAGCAAATGTTGATTGGCCACAAACAGAATAATATGGGACATCATAAGCAAGAAATCAAGAAGAAATGTAATTCCAAGAACTAGAACAATATTTTTAAGTTGCTGGAATAAAACTGTCAGCTGAGAGCTCACTATACAACACAGTGTATTTGAAACACGAGGGCCTTTTCAGATCAACGGAAGCTGTAGGAATGAATTGCCAGTAGCTTTGCCCAGTAAAAATTGCCCATGAGAAAACAATTCAGATTGAAGAAAAATTAGACTAGATGGAATATTCAGATTTACAGGAGGGACTAGAGAACACCGGAAATAATTTGGGTGTGAAAAACAGAAAATATCCATTTAGCTTTGTTTACCTCCTGTTGATTTCCTTAAAATACAAAACCATTAAGACAAAAATTACATTTTTGTAGGGTACAGTTTGCAGCATATGCTGATGAAGAACACAAAAATAGTAACACCCAGGACTGGTGAGAGTGTAAATGGAACTGTAGTTTAGGTTCTTACTTTTGATGTTTCTCTCTATATAAGTGGGACAACAATCATTCTAGAATATCTAGACAGACTGATGAGTTCGGGGCACATATTATAGTTTCTAGAGCAATTACCTAAGAGTAAACCACAGTTTGTAGCTCTAAAAAGCCAATAGGCAAAATAAAATGAAAACGAACAAACACAACACTAAAAAATATTTGAAGAATTTAAAGAAAGGAAAAAAGAATAACACATATATAAGGAAAAACAGAAAACAAATAATAAGATAACAGACTAATTCTTACCATATTAATAATTACATGAAATGTAAATAAACAAATACCATGGGTGAACCTTGAAAAGATTACGATCAGGGAGGTATGTTAGTCAAAAGAGGATAAACATTGCAAAATATCATGTATTAAACAAAGTATACGAAGGCCAAAGTTTATTACACATAGAAGGAAAAAACTGACAGGAGAAAATAATCACACTTAGGTATTTAAACATCCATCTTTCGATAGTGAATAGAACAAGGAGGCATCCACACACACACACAGAACCTCTACATCTAAACATGCAATCCCATCAGCTTTGTCTAAGTGACAAGTCCGGAGCCCTCCCAGAAACATCACATCAAGAAGTGCATTCTTCTCACGTGCCCTTGAAGCACATACCTAAATAAGCCATAAAATAATCTCATGAATTTCAAAAGATAAAAGGACCTTATGATGAATAATCTCTAAACATAACAATTTCATATTGAGGGTCAGTAACAAGTTATACAAGAATTCCAAAGGATTAAGAAGTAAAACAGCTCTATAAAACAACTGAGTCCTTCCTACTCCCACCACCGGAGAGCAGTGATGCCCGAAAAAAAAAAAAAAAAGAAAAAAAAGGGGAAAAAAAACAACTGAGTCACGAGAAAAGTCACAGGAGAAATTAGAAAATATTGTAACCAGTCATAACCAAAACACAGTAGGGTAAAATTTGAATAATAAAGCTAAAGCAGGGCTTAGAGGAAATTTTACAGCTTTGTCTGTCAATATTAGGCAGGGGAGGTGGTGGGGGGGGAGGGGGAAGTATGGTTTAAAACCAATGACCCAAGTTTCTACCATGAAAGGTTAGAAAGCAAAGAACACACCCAGAATAAATAAAAGAGAAATGAAAATAAATACTAGAAAAGAAAGTACTGAAATAAAAACCGATAATAACAAAACAAAAAGTAGGTTCTTAGGCTGAACCCCGGTGGCGTAGTGGTTGTGCACAGGACTGCGGCCCACTGGGATGGAGGTTCGATTCCAGCTCCACGGAGCAAAGGCTGGGCCTCCTACTCCCACCACCTGAGGGCAGTGATGCCCCCCCCCCCCCAAAAGAAGTAGGTTCTTTAAGTAAAATGATTAAAAATTGACAAGCCCCAAACAAGACTTTTTTCTCACTCAAAAAAAGGGAAAGAAAATAAAAATAATATCAAGAATAAAAAGGGGATAGTACTACAAAACCCACAAACATCAGATTAATAAGAAAATACTATCAACAACTTGATAGCAGTTAAATTTTTTTTTTGTTTGTTTTGGTTGTTTTCTTTGGGGGGGCATCACTGCCCTCTGGTGGTCGTGGGACTTACCCAGCGCTGCTCCTGAGAGCTGCCCCTGGATTTGAACCACCAAGCCCACGGGCCACAGTCCCACACTCAACCACTTACACCACCGGGGTTCAGCCCGATAGCAGTTACATTTTAAAGCACAATATTTGCAAAATGTATTTCTAAGTAAATTCCTGACACAAAGAACCCTGTGGATCGGTGGTTCCCAACCTTCCTAATGCAGCGACCCTTTCATGCAGTTCCTCATGTGGTGGAGAGCCCCCCCCCCCCATAAAGTTATTTTCCTTGCTACTTCATCACTATCATTTTGCTACTGTTATGAATCGGTTGACCTCTGTGAAAGGGTCATTCAACCCACAAAGGGATCGCGATCCACAGGCTGGTATATGGACCTGAAAGCTATCATCATGAGTGAAAAAAATAAGAGAATACACAGAAAAGCTATCTTCCACAATGGTAAAATCAGATCAGTAGTTGAACCTGGGGCCGAGGTCAGGGAGGGCAACTGACTGCTAACGAGGACAAAGGTATTTCTGGAGGGATGGAAGTGATCTGATTCTTAATTGGGGCAGGCTGGGTTACACATGTGTATACAAACTGTCACGAATAACCTGAATTCAGGTGAATGTTAAGTATACCTCAATAAAACAAATTTTTTTTTTAAACCAGTTGAAAACAACCACATCAGCCGCAAGTAATATCATTTAGCCGAAGGTTTTTATGTTATTTTTATTTGGGAAGATTTTGTGTGGATTACACATAAAAAATAAAATAAGAATATAAATTTTAATTCTGTTGAAAGAAAAACTAACAACCTTCCTGTCGATTACCTACCCTCTTAAGATGACAACTCACTGTCAGGAGAGTCAGTGGTGACTTGCGGCCACTCCTGCGGGTTTCAGAGGCTGCAACTGTTTGTGGGAGTAGCAAACTCAGTCTGTCTCCAGAGGAGCTGCTGGTGGATTCGAACTGCCAACCATGCTGATTGCAGCCCAACTCGTAATCATTATGTGGCGGTCATGTGCTTATGTTAATTTCATGATTGAGATGGAGGGGTGGAGTCTAGCCTGTTAATCTGGAGACAGCCACTGAGTAGCCAATGAGGCCTCTGTGTGGGCATGGCTTTCTCCTGAAACTCCTGGGAAATCTCGCGATATTTCCCTCGTGGAGATGACAAGCTATCTCCCCAGTTGTTGGGAGTTCGTCTCAGAGATGATGAATTATGGACCATACATAATGGCAGTGTCCGAGGAGCTGCAGGAGCTGGAAGAGAAGCCACATGGCCTTACCCTGATGGAACCAGACCTCTGAAGCTGGAGAAGCCACGTGGAAACCCCTGCCAGCGCTGAGTTGCTTCTACCACCACTGGATGCTTTTGATGGACCCTGAGCCCTGGAAGTGAGGAGCCATGATGGGACCCCTGCCAGCGCAGGGACTCTGTACCCACTGGCCTGTGACTTCGTGAGTCGTAAGGAGACTTTATAGACTGGTATCAGACATATGGGCTAATATCAGATATATGACTTTGAACTGGACTGGGTTGGAATGTTTTCTCAGTGTTCTATTCTTCTTGTATATAAACCTTTTCTGTATATCCACATGCATGTCTATCAATTTGTTTCTCTAGTTTACCCAGATTAACATTACATATTACATATTATATTACATATTACATATACATTACATAACACATTACAAACACGAGAAAGAAAAACTATGAGTCAGGAGGTATGCTACTCTAGTTCACGAATGTAACTGCCCGGTGTGATCAAGCCCAGCATACACAGTGCCTTCGGAGAAAATTGTGTAACTGTAATAAAACCCGGAGTTGAGAGACCGGAGTTCAAACGATCACTGTGTGTAACATGTTAGTTTTGTGACGTGAAGCAACTCACGCAACCCTTTTACATTTCTCCACTAACTGCTGCGGTTTACGTAAAGATGGTTGTTGGCATGAGCCACCACGTTGATTCTGATGCATACCAGCCCCAGAGCGTTTGCTAGGGCATCCCCTTGATGGGAGTCCATCAGTTGGTCTAGTCTCCCACCCAGATGCAGGGTGTCTCCAAGGGCCAACCTTTCCACTAGCCCCCGCGAAACACAAAACCCAACCACCAGCAGGGCTCCTCCACATGAAGATCAAGGCATATTATTTAAAAGTAACTGGTGAAGCAGTGCTCACGGTCAGCCTCCATAGACTGGCTAAATGAAGAAATGAAATAGATGAAGAAGAATGTGAACAGAAAGAGGGAAGCAGACTGGAAGCAGACTGGGGAAAGCATGCTTTCAGTCACACTATTTTTCTATCGGTAGAAGTCAGTGCAGAACACAGTCTTCCAAACCAGAATGACTAAATGCCAATGTCCCTATCGTGAGGAGGTAATGGGGAGGATAGGGCTAACTTCCCTATCCAGAATGACTATAATTTCACCCTACTTTGAATCGCATAATACTGGGCTAACAACCTCCCGTGCCAACAAGTAGCATATAAAGGAATCTACATGTCAAATTTAAGACCCCATGGATTTGCCTGAGGTTCCTAAGAATTGCTAAGAGTATTCTATTACTATAGACCTTTGAAATGTCAACAGAATTGAAGAAGATGGCTCAACATATTCTATTTATCTTTACACTCAGAGATTGCACTATAAATGAGATCGCCAGAGCACCTATTTTATGTCTACAGCCTCAGTGACTAAATCAAGAGGCTGGCGAATTTTCAGTAATGTTACAAAGAATGATACAAGGTTTGGAGAGTTTTCAAAGGTTGGACAACAGCCTAACACTCTAGAGAGTAAGCATGGATAGCCCATATTAAAGACCGGAGGAGCTAGAAGTCTTCATCCAAGGATGTGGCCCACAAAAGCAGGGAGCCTAGAAAGGTAACGCTCAATCATAATGATGGCACATAGAAAGGATAAGAGCTAAGAGATGGGAGGAGAGGGGGGCATTAGGGAAGACAGTCCTGAAAGAAGGGATACCTGTGCTGAATGCTACATGACAGTTAGGCGCTATTTAGGCAAAAACGAAGATGCCATCTTCAGGGAACTACAACTAACCCTATGCCAATGGAATGAACTTGGTGAAGTGAAATTACTTGGTGTGACTCTCCTGGCTATAATCTTTTAACTCTCACCAACTGACTGGGGAGGAGCATGAAAATAAGGGCCAGAAGGCTCAAATTTGAAAATCTTTCAGTTTTGCCATTTCGCTGGAGAGAAGAGTGAGCCCGTTCAGAAATCTAAAGGGAAAATTCCACAGCCATCAAGAAAGATGAGCCACCAGTGAAGTGTGTGCAAGAACCCTTCAATGTCACCCAAAGTGGGGAGGTGTCAGAGGTACCAGAGGCCACAGCACTGAAACCATAAGATGCAGCAGAGAAGCTGCACTGAGACCAGAAGACAAAGTGGTGGCCTTCCCAGCCCAAAGAACCAGTAAAGCTGAGTGTCGTTAAGCTGGCTTGCAAGGGAGGATACCAATGTGGGACACATTTCCCAGCAGGAAGGAGCTCTGTGACACTGGTCCCAGCAAGGTCAGAGGCCAAGGATTCAGCTGTCTGAAAGGGAACCCAGAGAGAAATGGCTGCGAAGAGGTGTGATGTTGACCAAAGAACTGTTTCCGTAGCATTCCATGACCTGTTAACTTCTCTAATCACCCCCTCCACCTGTGAAGGTTGCCTGTGAGCTCTGTGTGGCCACTGACATGGATTGCTGGTCAAGCCCAGCTGAGAAGCAGAGTGTCCAGGAGGATGTCAGAAAAAAGTAGGGGGGAGACGTGATTGACAACTGGCAATCATTTTTAGGCTGGTGTGCAGTTGGATTCACCACCTGATTTGTAGAACCACGGGAAGCCCAAAGTGACTCCTGTGCCCCTGCCTCACATGGGAAGAATCTTTTGCTTTCCTTTACATCAGATTTGCGATGGTTAGGTACCACCACCCAGGCAGTCTCACATCACAGCAACCCCGTGAGACAAACCAGAAATCACAGGTTTCCCATACTGTCATCTTCACAGCAGCAGAAGGCCACGTTTTTTTCTTGTGGAGCTGCTGAACGGATTCGAACTGCTCACCTTTCGGTTACCAGTGAAGCAGTTAACCATTGCCCTACAGGGACAGCGTGGAAACACTAACGAATGTTACCGAAGAGTTATTTGTGAAAGCACACAGCAAGTCAAGTAATCATGCTCATGGTAAGTTTCAACAGATGCTGGTTAAATGAAGAAATAACATGGATACAGTGGCCCAGACAGGGAGAGGCAAACCAATGGTTAGAGACCACTCTGAATCAGGCCGACAGAATTCCTATTTACCTTGAAGATGAGGACAAGCCACTGGAGGATTTTAGACAAGTCGTACAGGCAATCAAATAGCATTTTCACAAAATCATTTTGGCAACTGTGTGAAAAAGAGATTGGAGTGGGGCAAAAGAAGAGGTAAGAAAACTGGTTAGGAGCCTGCTATGGGGCTGGTATTGCTGTGGGGCTGGGAGGGGTCTAGAAGAGCAGCACTGATGTGGGAGAGGAGAGTTATAGATGGAGCAGGCACTCAGGACTTGTCCTCTGAGTTCTGGGAAGGTGAGAAAAAAGCAGGGATCAAGCATAACTCCCAGGACTCGAGCTTGGCTGTCTCAGTGGATAGGCCTGTTGTTCATGAAGATAGAATAAGTCCACTTGTATTTGAAAGCATAAAAAACAATGCTACTGTGCTAACTTAAAAAAAAAAATTAAGACAAACACAAGGAGTGGCTGCTTTAGACAGCAAAGAAACCGATCTCTGAGAAAAATCAAAAGCTTAAATTCACAGAGAGGAATAAGTCAGAGTTAACAGCATTCCTGTCTAACATATGTTGCTGAATGTATAATCAAATAATGCTAAAGACAATTCACTAACAAGAGCGCCATCTACTGCCATTCAAGAAGAGTGCAGCCATGCACTGCCACAAGAAACATGGAAGAAAGCCAAGAGTTTCTGACCAATTCACACGCCGCCAAAAATATCTGACACCTCCAGCCAAGACAAAAAGAAAAGTTTCATTCCCAAAAAGTCAGCACTTTCAAGTAATAGCCAAGTGCTTTCGCTTTCCTATTCCTCTTTTTATAAAACCACCACAATTTAAATATAGAGCATTGTTTGAATATGAAACACTTACCTGCCATCATTGCTATCATGCTGGCTTTGTAGATATTAGTAAGAGATCCAAGTTCTCCGGTTGCCAAGATCGTTTTGAGATGAGCCTCTCCACAGGCCTTGCGAAACTGCCGAATCTCATCGTAAAGGGCTGGGGAAGGAAATAATTGAAGTCGTTACAAGGCAGGCAAGTGATAACATAACTTGGCAGCCGTTTAGAGCTGGTAGAACCCATTTTAGACTTAGGAAACATAAAACATTTGTCACTTTCTAAAAATCACCCCAATTTAATATTGCCTCCAGCATTCTGTTGCAGTTCACATCCGGTTAGAGGGAATGCTTAGTTTGCCACCACGAAACTGTTTCTAAGCCCTGGCCCGAGGTCCAGAGTCATAGAGCTTTTCAAATATCATTACCATGACATTTAAATTACAAACAGTGTCTATGTGATGGCTACTTCTAAGGAAGGGAAAGAAATCTATCTAGCACACTGTGGTGTGTCACTTTGCTAACTAAAAAAATAAATGAAGTCCTCATTAATTCTTCCATTTTCTTGTTGGGATATGAAGCAGGCCATAGGTGGAGTGCTACTATTGAAAATAAAGACATGACAGTTTTCCCAGGCTCTGGCAGCATGTGTGTCCACTTATCTGTAGGGGTGTGTGTTACACAGTGCAGTAAGTCATGGTGTCCTACAACCTGCTCTCCAACTGTATCCGACCAAGCAGAATTCGCAATAATGTTACCATTAATTCTAATCAGAAATACAGTAGTGGTAAGCTACTAAAATGTAATATTTTTCATATTATATGACTACTATTTAGAGTACTGAAAAGGATGCTACTTTGAGGACTAAGATTTGACCCAAGTCATGGAATTTTCCATGGCCTCATGCACATGTGACAGTTGGACATGGACTAGGAAGACAGAAGCAGAATCAATGCACTTAAAATGTGCTGCTGGTCGTGGGGAGGAGACGAGCCAGTCAGGATGCAATACAGCAACGATGAAACAAACAACTTTCCTTAGTTCTTCAATGCTTCCTCCTCCCCACTCTCATGAACCCAATTCTAACCTACAAATCTGGCTACACCAGAGGATATACCCTGGAACAGATGGGAACTGGAAACATAGGGATTCCAGGACAGATGAACCCCTCAGGACCAGTAGTGAGAGTGGTGTGGTGATACCGGGAGAGTGGAGGGGACGTGGGGTAGAAAAGGGGCACCGATTATAAGGATCTACATATAACCCCCCTCTCTGGAGGATGGACAACAGAAAAGTGGGTGAAGGGACACATTGGGCAATGTAAGATATGACAAAATAATAATTTATAAATTATCAAGACTTCATGGGGTGGGGGAGACAGAGAGGAAGGGAGGGGGAAAATGAGCTGATACCAAGGGCTCAAGTAGAAAGCAAATGTTTTGAGAATGATGAGGGCAACAAATATACTTGACACAATGGATGGATGGACTGTAATCAGAGTTATACTGGGGAGCTAAGTGGAGGGAGGATGTTTCGGGGGTGATGATGGCAACAGGTGTGCAAATGTGAGATGCCCACAATTGACGTGTGTATTGATCATGATGGGAGTTGTATGGGCCCCCAATGGAATAATTTTTTTTTTAAAAAGGGGAAGAAAGAGGAGCTTATACCAAGGGCTCAAGTAGAAAATATCTGTAAATGAAGATGGCAACATGTGTACAAATGTGCTTGATACAAAGATGTATTGAATGTTATAAGAGCTGTAAGAGGTCCCAATAAAATCATTGGGGGAAAAAACGAGTTTTACAAGCCCCCAATAAAATGATTTTTATAAATAAATAAATATAATGTGGTGCTAGAGAAGAATATTCCATGTGCATGGTCTGCTGAAAGAAAAACCGGTGGGTCTTAGTCGAAGCTTGGCCCAAGTGCTCTTTAGAAGCAAGGATGGAGAAACTTCATCTCATTTACATTGAACATCCTATCAGGAGAGACCAGTCCCTGGAGATGAACATCGCATTTGGTAAAGGGAAGGGGCAGCAGAAGAGAGGAAGGCTCTCCGAGAGATGGACTGTCACTGTGGCTGGAACAGTGGGCCCGAGAGTGGCCACAATGAGGAGCACGATACAGGAGCGGGCAGTGTTTTCTCTGTTGTGCACAGAGCTGCTCGGGGTTGTCACTGACTGAATGGCACAGAACAACAGCAGCAGGAAGACTAACAACGAAAGTTTATGAAATCTCTCTACACTGAATTCCAACATTACCATTTCCAGCATTATTACTTAATGAGCAGAAGTCTCTTTTGGTGTTTTTTCTTTCTTTCCCTTTAATTGCTACTTCATTCTCAAAAAAGTTATTGGCAATGGGTTTCCAAATACTGAGTACCATAGCATGTAGGTATAACATGAGAAAATCTGACAGAATCAGCAACTCTAACAACACTGGCAGCAGACGAAACCACCAGCACGCGCTTTCAGCATGTGATTTGACATATCAGCATAGCTGGAGAACAATGGCTTTTCTGACCAGAGAACCATCTGCAAAATAACTCCCTGTCATTGAGGCTATTCCGACTCACAGCCAGCCTACAAGAAAGAATACGACTGCCTCTGTGGACTTCTATGACTAAATCTTTCTTTTTTAAATTGTTTTCTTGGGAGATCGTATAGCTATTAAAACATTCCATACACCAATTGCATCAAGCCTGTTTGTACATTTGTTGCTATCATCATTCTCAAAACACCTTCTACTTGAGTCCCTGGATCAGCTACTCTTCCCACCCACCCCCATGCTTGTGACCCTCCTGATAAATTTATAAATTATTATTGTTTTCGTATCTTACACCAACTGCTGTTTCCCTTCACCCATGTTTCTGCTGTCCAAACCCACCCCAGCGTTGGAGATTATGTAATCGTTGTGATTGGTTCCCCCTTCTTCCATCTCTGTCCACCGTTCCCTTACCCTTCTGGTATCACTACTTCCATTTCTATTCCTGAGGGGTTTATCTGATACAGATTCCATGGGTCATGAGGTCCTATTTGTACCAGCATACATGCTCCAGTTTAGCCAGGATTAAAAGGCAGGACTGGGGTCATGATAGTGGGGGTGTGGGGGGCAGGGGGAGGAAGCTTCAAGGAACCAGAGGAATATCGTGTGTTTCGCTGCTATCCTGCGCTCTGACTGACTCGTCCCTTCCTTGTGACCCTTCTGTGAGTGGATGTCCTACTGGCTATGGATGGGTTTTGCGTCTCTGCTCTGACCCTCCTCATTCTCAACAATATGCTTTTTTGGTTTGTTTGGGGTTTTCTGGTGCCTGTTACCTGATTCCATCGATATCTCATAGCACAGGCTGGTGGACTTGTTGCTTCTCTGCTAGATGGCTGACTAAGAATAAACCCTCAGGAGAGTAGAGAGCCTCATCTTTCTCTCCTGGAGTGGCAAGTGGTTTCAAAGAGCTGATCTTGCTGTTTGTAGCCCAATGTGTACCCCACTATGCTACTGGCTCTCCTAAAAAATACATTAGCAGGTTTAAAAAGTAAATTAGCCTAGAGGTTTAGTATTGTAAATATGTGCGTATGAAATGTTTTTGTAATTGTAACTAATTAACTAAAAATCCCACTGTTATCAGATCAATTCCAACTCCGAGCCACTGAGTGAGACTGAAACTCTTTCCTGGGACAAATAGCCTCTTCTTTCTTCTAAAAGGCAGCTGGTGGGTCTGAACTATGGACTTTGCAGTTAGCAGTCCAATGATCACCCAACAGCACCATCCTGGCTCTCATAACTAATTACTGGCATCCTTTAATTAAAAATTAAAAATTTCTGCTCAAACATTACACAGAAATGCTACTGACAGTCATTTGGGTGTCACACACCCTCTGGCAGTGGCACTCAGTGTAGTCCACACCACCCACACCACCCAGTGTGCATACACACATATACAAAAATAAACATAAAATTCATGTATGATTTCGAAAGTCTATGAACTTTGGTGATTGTGTTTCCTACTCTTAGTCATTTTACAAAGCCAATGTTAATTTACAATTTCCCTGAAGACTTCAGAAGGCCAATCCAGTTAGATTTATCTGACTGCAATGTTTTCTGCCTGGCCAGATAGCATCAAATCCACATGGACAAAGCCACCTTCAGTGCAGTTCAGAGATGCAGTCTTCACCCAATGCCTCCTGAGTTCAGTGCTACAGCTGCCTCTGCAGGGTTTCATGCGTCGCTCCTGAAAACAGTGTAATTAAACACACACACACACACACACACACACACACACACACACAGCTCCTGGAAACAGTATTAGACACACACACATTTCCCTCAAAAAAGTACATGCATGCGCACACACACTAAAATAAATTGAAAGAGGAAATACCTTACCCCAATCAAGGTAAGAATGTTAATAAATAAATATCTATTCAAGTATAATGAGCATTAACGTTTTGCAAAGAACACCTAGCAGAGTCTTTTGGAAAGAACACTAGTGGATGGAGGAAGTGCTTGCTATTCATCACGTATGCTAACCCCTCCTCTTGAATTACGGCTGCTGCTACACTATCAGGTCTGAGATCAGATCCTTGATTTTCTCTTTATGTGAAGGTTTCATAAGAAGTGGTTTTATTGTGAATATAGGGCTAAAAGTCAGATAGGGAAAACACTCACCGTAACTATAAAGGTTAGGGTTAACATTTTAAATGAGACATCCACAGTTCATAGGTTTACTAAAGCACATTTAAATGACTGAAAATCAGTCTCACGTCCGCAAACTGAAGCTAAACCATGAAAGTTGTAACAAGATAAACATGGCTTGCCTTCCCAACACTGGACAACCTCCAGATAAATCCAAGCTCCCGGGTGGAAGTGGAGGACAAATCAAGGCTAGCGTTCCATTACATGATGGTTGATGAGGGTGAGAGTCCGTTACCACTAAGAGATGGTTTCTAAAGAAAGAATTGGAACATTTTCGTTGAAATTAGGTAGTTCTGAGTACTAGAAATGGTCAAAGATGCCACCTGCCTACTTGACCTATGAGAAAATCACCTTCCCTTATGTCCATTGTAGCAATGGGTGTGAGAACAGAATCAGTAAAAGACTGTGCACCAATAACAATTTATATTCTTTTAATTCAGAGAATGAATATTGGATGGAATGACATGTCCTGAGTTACTGAATCTAAAAGGAGAAAGTGGTTCCCTAAGAAGTGACACAGAAATCTTGTGATCTAAAATTTTAAGAATGTTAATCCATATTTAACTTGTGGTTTGATTAATGATTTTCTTCCACAGTAGAGTGTTGTCATCCAAAGCCAGCCTCAGAGTCAGACAAATGCGGATTTAATAGGCAGTTCCATCACTTCCTGGGTGACCTAGGCTAAGAGACTTCTTTCTGCCTCCATGCCATCCTTCAATGATAGATAATCACATTTACCAGATAGGGTTACTGTCAGAGTTATAAACTAGAATTCATATAAAATACACACTTCCTGCAGTACTATAAGCACTCCAAAAGTTTAATTATCATTAAATTCAGAATTCTAGTAAAATGAATTTCCTTTAAATGTTGTGAGGTACAAGGGAGACCTTACTTGACAACCTGACCCAAATTCCTGTACAGCACCAAAATTCTGCCACATGACTTAGTGCCTACCCTGACCATTAGACAGGGCTAGCAAATATTTTACTACTCCAACATTCGTTAAAATGTGAACTTTGGGGCTGAGCCCCGGTGGCGTAAGTGGTTGAGTGCGGAACTGCAGCCCACGGGCTTGGCGGTTCAAATCCAGCTGCAGCTCTCAGAAGCGGCACTGGTTAGCGCCCACGACCACCAGAGGCAGTGATGCCCACAAAAAAAAAAAAAAGTGAACTTTGCTCTGTAGATCACAATCCTTATACATGAAACCTTATTGCACTTATAGATAAAACCATGTTCTTTTTTAAAGAGTGCAGTCTACTCTTTTGATAACTAGTGAATCTATTCGCCGATTTTTTTTTAAGCTGTTCTTTTACTTTCCATCGTGATTTGATAGAAAGCTTCCAGTGCATCCTTTTCCATTGCTCATGCACGGTGTTAGTTTGTGACACTGAATGCAAAGCCCACTCCCTGCACTTACCATTTTTTTGTCCTCCTTGCCTGGCCCTTATTAGCTTCAGGTCTTTCTGCCTGGCAAAGCCTGCCCTTGGGATCTCGTATGGTTGCTTGCTCTAAGGAGGGCGTAGTCCCTGGGGTGACTGGTCACGTTTTCGGCCTCTGCTGTCTGGCTGAAAGCAGAGGCACAGGAGAAGGCTGACTTCCCAGTCTGAAGGATGACGAAGGGCCACACTTGCAGGGGACCCACGAGGGTTGACTAGTAATCCTGGTCTTTTTTGTTAAAAATTACTACCCCCAAAAGAGAGATATTTTAGAACTTGATTGTCAGCCATACAGAAGTTACCCATTTTAAATCCATGAGCTTAACTAGACTTAACAGATATGTTACCTTTTCCTTTTTGAATGGTTAACTCCTCAAATAATTTTCTGACAGATGAAAACACAAAATAAGATCAAATTTCTATAAGGTGAGTTTCATCTTTAAGATTCAGCACTCACCATTGTTATTTTTTTCAACACTCATGCTGCCCAGTACACACACACACACACACATACACACACACACACCATGTGGTCAAGTCTATTTAAACTGACAGCAACTGTCCTATATGACTTCCAAAACTGTAACCTTTATAAAAATAGACTACCACATCTTCCTCCTGTGGAGTGGCAAGTGGATTCGAACCACTGAGCAATTGTTTTAAGTACTATTGTCGAGTACTTAACCACTATACCACTCCAACCCACTACCATCAAATAAATTCCAACTCAGGGAAATCTCAAAGGCTGGAGCAGAACTGTCCTGATGTTTTCATGACTGTGTGGCTTTACGAGAGCAGATGGACTTATCTTCCTCCAGAGGAGCCGCTGGAGGTTTAGAACCTTGCAGCTAATCGTTCCACATTTATCCTCTCTCACTACCACCAGGCCTCCACACCCAACAAAGCACATGAATCAAAGAGTACACCGGGTCAAAGTCTGAGACCTGGGCTCCAGCAAGCGATTGCATCTTGTGAGACTCTGAATGTTACTGACAGGCTACAAGGATGAAAGGCTAATTAATGATTTCTCATCTGAAACGTGGAGGTAACTGCCAATTATATCACGTGATGTACAGATAATGTGTAGTTTACCTCGCGTCTTTTAAAAGAGATAATAAATATATTTTAAGTCTCAAAGAGGTGATATTAAGTTTTCTATGTGTAGCTTTTAAGGCAACATCAACAACAGTCGCAGATCTAAAAGCCCAGGGCTCCAGTGATCACCAGCCAGCAGTATGCGCCTGCTTTGCCAGGGGTGGGAGCACAACAGTGAGACTGTAACCTAACTCTGACCATGGCACAATCAGGCAATATTCACCGCATCTGAGTCTTCCATGTTCAAGCCTGGTTCTCCAGGCGTCCTACTGATTCGGTGAATTATTCTGTCTCCTACTAAATCCCTTTCTGGCTTAACTCAATTAGGATTGGTTGCATTCGTTTTCAACTCTGGAATCACAAATCTTGATTGGGAAATATGGCAGTGGCCAATGGAATGGGTTTCTTCCACTGCACAGGTTCATGTTCGACTAATTTCTTGTTTGTTATGGACTTATTATGCAACAACTTCAGGTTCTTCTATAAAATAGAGACCATAGAAGTATGAGTACCCCAGGTGGTGATTTTGAGGATTAAGTGGATTACAATACATACAGTGCTCAGGACTGTAGTTAGAGCATAGTTAATGTTCAATACTGGTCTCTCTTTTTCCCATTGTTCATAGTATTGCTGCTGTTGTTAGTGTCACTGCTGAGTGCTTCTTTGGTTTCCAGCATAACACTGTCATTGTTTGGTTGTTGTTGTTGTTAGGTGCAGTTGAGTTGGTTCTAACCCATAGCAACTGTATGTCCAACAGAACGGAAAACTACCCGGTCCTGAACCATCCTCACAACTCTTCCTATGTTGGAGCCCAGCAAAAGAGGACTTTTGTAGTAGCCACCTTAACTTACTTATGGCTTACTCAAAGGCTATCTGGAAGGAAAAGCTTACTGAAAACACTTTCCTTTTTTAATTTTTCCTAACATAAAGCCTTGCTCCTTAGAATAGCAAAGACTGGGGATTTGGCAGTTTTCACTTCTTGCTAACCATGTGACCATGTAGGGATTACTCATTTCCCTGGGACTTAGGGAGCCTTGGTTTCCTCACTTCCTTTTGTGAAGATTAAATAATCTATGTGGTTAGAATAACATTATGTTAGGCAGGGTTCTATAAATAACAAAACCAGGACAGTATGTTATATATATATATATATATATATATATATATGGACAGATTTATACAGCATGAAGGAATATAACTGCTAATTAGTCTACACAGCAATACAGAGGACTCAGTTCCACTCACTTCCATGGAATAATCAATATACTGGAAGTCCTTCAACTCACGAGGGCAGACAGCTGTGTCTTCCCTCGGACAATGCAGGCAATCTGCCCATGTCAGCAAACAACAGGGCCGTCATCAACTGTCAGGAGCTCAGGAGCTCAAGCAATTCAAGATGACAGGATCCACCAGACTCAAGCTCAAACAATGCACACACCAGCATGGTGAAGCAGATCTCAAAGGAACCTCAAGCTCTAGTGACATGATCCAGAGGTTGGCTGTCCAACAGGTTGAGTAGCTCACAAGTTGAGGCAGAGACTACGTAAGGCAGCTGCATATTGATCTAGTCACCCAAGAACAATAGAGAGTGGGGCAGGCCTTCACCAGCCATTTATCTCCTTGCCCTCCAATCAAACTGCAACCTTGCTAATTCCACATGTTCCTATTGGCCAGCTTGGCAATATTGCAGACATTTAATAAGGCAGCATTCGTCTTCCTTACATACATCTAAAAAATAACTTTAAAAATCAAAACACTGTCCAGAGGCTTATTAATGGACAATTAGACTTTGTTGATTTACTATATCAAAAATACAGACTACAAAGAAGCATTACGAGTGTCGAGGTAGTTTTCGAGGATCTCCACATTACAATGATATAGACACCCTGAAAACTAGATGGATGATATATGTAAATCAAAGTGACTAGCTGGCTAAAATGTAACCCAGTCAATCTCAAATCCTAAAGTCCATTAACATGCTCAGCTGTCACTTTCCTTTATATATAAATGAGCAAAATGATGGAAAAACTAATGGGTAGATTTTCCCCTACGTTAGCAGGAAAGGACAGCATTAGGATGTGGGTTTATTATAATTGCTACTTGACTATTTGGAAAAATCAAAAGTGAAGTAATATGTTCAAGAGCTGCTCTTTCCATAAAATTCTTCAGGAGGAATAAATGCACCCACAAAAGTTCTTTTATAATCCCTTACATTTTCAAAGCATCTTCCCTCAGGAATGCTCCAAGTGTTTCCTGCACGTTGTTTAGCATAGCTTGTGAGGTGCCTGGCAGTTACCTCCCCATTTCGGTGTGGCAAGTGGCATGTGGTGAGATGAAAGACAGAGCTAAATCTTATCGCCAGTTGGTAGTAAAATAAAGATCAGAATTTAAAACTGTATTGCCTTAAATTTTTCTCCCTCTGTCCGAGAACATACATTAATTAAAATATATTCTCAAGGAAAAGAAGCAAAGTCCTTAGGATAGATAATAATCAAAAGCCTAGAACCTAGAGGAGTGACAACTCTTTCCAGTTGAATCTACTCACTTCACAGATGAGTATATAATCCGAGGCTCAATTTTCATTCTTCTGGGAGCAGGGGGGAAATGAGTAAAATGAAAAGCTCCAAGGTAATTCGAAAACATCAAATATTTAATTCTGTTCATTTTAATATATTAAAAATAATCAGTAAGCTTCTCTATTAACCTTGAAGGTGGACGAGAACAAGGACACTGTAGAGTACGAGAATTCACATGTTGGACTAGGGCTTCGGAGCCCTTGTGTGATAATTAATTATCTGTGTGGCTTGAGAAAATAGCTAAACCTCCTCAAGCTTCATTTTCTTCTTCAAGATTAGAGAGAAGTGCTTTACAGTGGACAGGTCAAGCAATTCTCAAATTCTGAAGGAAAATATGTAAAAGTACTTATTCTCATGCTTATGAATGTAATCAACTGTTTTTCCCTCTGATCCACGGTGAGTATTAAGCAGACACAGAAAGATAATCAACTCTGATTTACTCTAAAAGCTTGAGGTGCTTATAACTGAGGCCAATTGGCCTATTGTGATTGATTTAGAAACATAATTATGACACTCCATTGTGGGAGCTCTCAGTCAAAGCAAAGGAGAGCAGAGCACTCCCAAATGCACATTGACACGAAAATGGAGAGAAACTTGCAATTTACACTTTCCCGGGAAAGTGGTGGCTAGAATACTATTGTTGGAAGAGGATTGAGAATAATGGACCCTGGAAAGAAGGATGACTAGACAGCTTGAGGATTATGTGATACTAATGGACAGAATTAGCATGGAATTAAGACCTGACTTTAATAGAGGGTGCAAACAAGCCACACTCTTTTCTTTGGGGGTCATTAGACTCTTAGTAGAGGGAAGGAACCAAGTCAGACCCTGTGTAAACTCTACTTTAGGAGAGGGTGTGAGGTTTTGTCAATCAATATGACTCTCTTATCCACAATTCTTAATGTGATGTATTTGATTCTGGACTCTAGGCCTGTGGCTATGATCCCATTTGGGAGGGAGTTCTCTGATAGAGGACCAAGGTAGGTTAAATCCTGACCTTAGTCATGGCGTGACCTAGGTCACAGTCTCTGGTTCCTTGGAGGCACCTTTACGATACTTTCCTAGAAGCTGTGATTTAAGACATCACCCATCATTTTCACTGGGGGTATGTCAACTAAAAGACAGGAGACATTCTGCAGTGAATATTATTTGGGTTACTGAAATTCGAGGATCATTGAAAAAACACATCTGAGGGTTGAGCCCCAGTGGCATAGTGGTTGTGTGCGGGACTGCGGCCCACTGGGACGGAGGTTCAATTCCAGCAGTGGGGCTGGGCCTCATACTCCCACCACCAGAGAGCAGTGATGCCCCCCAAAAAAAGAAAAAAAAAAACACATCCGAGATCTGTGTAGTGAAGGCAGCTGAGATCAGAGGCACAACAGATTGTGGCACGGAGGATCTGAAGAGCTATGTCGAGGCTGTAGGCTCCTCCTCATCTGGCCAGAGACTAGAGACCTGTGAGCCTCAACAACAGGTGGACTGGCTTCCTGGTTCAGGCAGGCAAAGGAGACCAATGACCGTATCCCCTTATTGTTGCATGATTCTGACATGGGATATTATATTAACTACCCTAATAAACCCACGAAAGGGGTTGATACCATGAGGGCTGTCTATGAGTTCGGTGCAGCTATACCAACAAATCATCAAACCTAACATGTAGAGTGGCGTGGGAGGAATGGTTGGTGTTAAAATAAGCAAAGAAGGAGAAGCCTGGGAGGTTTGCCTGATCCCTACCTCATGGCAACAGGGAAAGCAGAGGAGATCAGACATGCCCCTACTCTGTTTACAGCAGAAGCATTCAAAAGAAGTTGGAAGGAATACACAACCTCTGTAGCAAATATAACCCATCAATTACTTCAAGTGGTTCTATATGATCAAGAACCAAAGGTAGAGAAGGAAGAAGTCTAAGCTACACTGAGGCCTAGCAAAAGCAAAGCTTCTAGCACTCGATGGTTACTAATTGAAGTATTTCACCAAACCGATGCAGCGTGGAAGCAGTCACTCTGCTGTACTAAGAAATTTGGAAGACAGCCACCCAGCCAAATCACAGGAAGAACGTGCCCATTCCAATGGAACTCGACAAGAGCAGAATGTGAAAAATTACCAAACAATATTATTATTGATATTACACACAAGTAAGCTTTTGCTGAAGATAATTGAAAGAACAGCTGCAAGAGTGTAATGAGAGGGCTACCAGGAAATCAAACTGGATTCAGAAGAGGATGTGAAACAGAGAAGTATCATTGCTGGTGTCAGATGGATTTTGACTGACAGCAGAAAATTCCAAAAAAATGTTGAACTATGACCTACGCAAAAGCATTTGTCTACTTGAATCATAACAAAGTATGGATAACAAGGCTAGGATTGGTAATTCCAAAATACTTGGTTTAACTGGGTTTATACAGAACCTGTCCGTAGATCAAGAGGCAGTCATTTCAAAAGACCAAGGGGACAAGGCACGGTAGTAAGTTAAGAAAGGTGCATGTCAGGGTTGTACCCTCCCACCATATTTGTTAACTTATTGTGAATTCAATCAGGGCCCTGTCACCATTCTTATTTACCCTGCATGCTGAGTAAATATGCTGAGAAGCTCGGTTCTCTGAAGAAGAAATGTGGCATCAGGATGGGAGCAAGACTCACGGACAGCCAGGAATGTGCATATGACACAGCCTGGCTTGCTGAAACTGGACGGGGATCGAAGCCCTTCCTGATGGAGATCAATGTCAAAAGAAACCCAAATCCTCACAACTGGACCGCTAAGCAACATCATGATACACAAAGATAAAATTGAAATTGTCCAGGATTTCATGTTACTTGAATTCAAAATCCATATTCCTATAAGTAGCAGTCAAGATGATTGCGTTGAGCAAACCTGCTGTCAGAGATCTCTTGGAAGTGTGAAAAAGCAAAGAGGTCACCTTGAGGACCATGACGCCCCTGACCCAAAGCACACTGTTCTCAGTTGCTTCCTAGGCATGGCACAGCTCAGCAGTGAGCAAGAAGCACCACCGAAGAGCTGACACCTTCGAATCCTGACGTTGGTGAAGAATATGGAACGTACTGCAGGAAGAACTCAGATCTATCTTGCAAGGACTACAATCCGAATGCTCCTTCAAAGTGAGGATGGTTAATTTTTCTTAACAAAAAAAGATGTGAGAATGCAGAAATCTGATTGTGTGGATATGTTTAATATCTGATTCCCAAAATTATTTGGTCTCCTGTCAACGTAAAAAAATTACTCAGTGTTCCTCCTACTACTGAAAGATTTGTATACTACCACCTTTGTTCAAGAATAAAGTGTATCAGCCTCCTGTATCACTGCAGCACCCCCAAAATGATCGATACCACTCACTTTAGAAAACACTAATCTAGATGTTTAATATCTAGAGATTTTTTTGCCATGGCAAGGCTTGTGAGAATAACAAATCTGCCACTATCAAGTTTTAAAAATACCCCAAGAAATTGATTATATATCATTTTGACATAATTTATGATAAATTTGTAACCTGCCTTCACACCTCAAGATGAGATTATATATCTTCCATATGAATAAATGTAGGTCTATTATATGATTTTAGTGACTACGGTCTTTAATTGCAAGAATAAAAAAATTAGTTCCTGTTATTGGATAGTTAAAGGTCCACATTTTTTTGTTTTCATAAGCAAGACTTCAGTAATTGTCTTTACATGTTAAGTCTTTGCACGCATCATGATCTTATTCCCTAGAGTAGTTATTAGTTTTTCTGCTCACATTCTCACATGTAATACATTGTTCCTTGTAAAACATTCAAGCATTACAGAAACTAAAAATCCTCCCTTTAAAAAAAAGAAAGAAAGAACCATTTTTGCCAGGCACCAGAAAAATAATACTTTGGAAGGCTATTGTAAAAGATGACTGACAAATGAAAATGGAATTCAAACACCACGATTGCAAATTAGAATAATGCAAAATTTAACAAAACACATACACCAAAGAAATGGCTGGCATAGTGATGGCACATTAAAAACCTGATAATAAATGTTTTGACTAATAATGAGGTTCTCAGGAGCAGTGGAAGTGGGAGTACTAGAAGTCTAGGATATATTGCACTGTAAAAGCTTAATCAGTACAGTGGCACAACCAGCAGAGGAATTGTCTCAAATCTGTCTCCAAAACCCACTACTGCCAAACGGATAGGGAGAAGCAGAGAACATAAGCTCACCTTCTGCTCTTGAGGCTGTGCTGGTGGAGTGAGCATTCACTGATATTGCCAAAGAATACAGAACCTGGGCTGAGCCCCGGTGGCGTAGTGGTTGTGCGCAGGACTGTGGCCCACTGGGACGGAGGTTCAATTCCAGCAGTGGGGCTGGGCCTCCTACTCCCACCACCGGAGAGCAGTGATGCCAAAAAAAAAAAAAAAAGAATACAGAACCTGGCTGTGCCCTGTGGCCCACAGGGTTGACAGTTCAAATACAGCAGCAGTTCTCCAGGAGCAAGGCTGGGCTTCCTATTCCCACCAGGGCAGTAATGCCACACACAAAAACAACAATAAGAAACAAAAAAACAAACAAAAAATACAGATCCTGGGTGATGGGTGAGAAAGATGAAGTCATACTGTGTCTATTTTAAATACTATCCGAAATAGGTTGACAATTGACTCCACCTTCTGCAACAACCTCATCCCTCATCACGCCCTCACTCCCCACCTTTCAAGTCAACAAGAACTTGCACATGCAGCATTTGATCTTTCTGTCCACTTCCGGCTCTTACCTAAAAGGAAAGTATGTTCCTAACCTTGAGTCTGATGGCAGTCTGTTAAGAATTCTGGAGATGCACTGCCATAGTCATGGACAACAATCTTAGTAAGACTTCCATATACAGAATTATTATCTAAATAATGAACCAAGAGCTTAAAGACTGCACTTCCTGTCTAAAAGTAGGTTTCCATTTGTATACTCTGTTATTCAAAGGCACTTAAAAAATAATTGTTAACGAATGTATCTAAGCAATTATTTTTTGAGTACCAGAAAGATATTCAACACTGCATAAGAATGGCCTGAAACTAACTCTTAAGATAATTATATGTACAGTAAAACACTTATATTAAATTGTGCAGCAACCTTTTAAACTACAAAAGTCACAAAATGTTCAAGGAACACAGTTTTTATCTACCAAAGCACATAATTAATCTTGTAAGACAGAATCAGGAGTGAGCTAAAACACCAGGTAGTAACAAAACCTGTAAGAGATAAAACACACTCATTTTTGTCAATAATATTTGAGGTTTCAAAGAATCATAAGATAAAAACAAAAACCATAAAAGCATATAAGGTACAGCTGCCATAGGTATCTCAAATTCCTATTGTAAATAACCTCCCACACAAAGAAACCACAGATTATAGATTTTATGATTTCTGCCCAAAGAATGTCTATAGACTTATAGACTGCTTTTCTAATAAGATTAACACCTACACCAAATAAAGAAAAATACCAATTTCTTCTCAGCTATATTTTTCCTATCATCTTACTTATGCAAAAACAAAGAAATTTAAAAAAATGTCCAGAGTCATGGTTTTCAGGATTAACTTGCATATAAGGAATGTGAGCAGACCCTTGTGGTCTTGACCTTAATATTTCACAAAACTCTTGGTAGCCTGAAGACAAAACAAAAATGACTTGTGTTTAAATGAGAGTAGAGCGTACATAAATCAAGGTTACCTGAAAACTCTCTAGTGCTCAAATGTCCAAGTTAGGTAACACAGAAATGAAATATTTAACACTGTTTTGTATTATCTAATAAACCAAACATTTGTTATAAGATTGATTGTCAAGTCTTGTATATGATAAAACAATCTTTCAACAAACTTTCTTAAATGTTAGTTGTAGTTACAATCTTTTTTTCAGCTGTGTTTATTAGTAGCTAAAAATTCATCAGTATAATTGTTTACCACAGAAATCAAGTCAGACTTCTCAATAGCTTCCTCATGAATTGATGTCTCATAACATGGATAATTTACAATAAATAATATTGATCTTTTTGTTTAATCATCCTTAGAATTCTTCTGGATCACAGGCAAAATTTACCTACTCCTTGTTTTGTTAAAATTAATATCTTTATTAATAATAAGACATAAAAATTAGTTAAGGTGAAGCATAGAATTGAATGGTTGAGTCCCTTTACATTTCTATTCACTCTTATTTTTATGAATATTTTTAAAACCTCCAATAAATTTTCATGAAGAAATATACTGAATAGGTGTGTTTTGAATTCTATCATTTACCTGCAAAGATATATATATATATATATATATATATATATATATATTTGGCATCACTGCTCTCCGGTGGTGGGAGTAGGAGGCCCAGCCCCACTGCTGGAATTGAACCTCCGTCCCAGTGGGCCGCAGTCCCGCCGCGCACAACCACTACACCACTGGGGCTCAGCCCCTGCAAAGATATTTTAACCTTTTTTCTTAGGATTGACAGTTTTTAAAATAGTATATTTTATGCTATAGATCTGTATCTTCAAGGGGTGAGTAAATAGTCACACAAAGATATCCAAATCCTAAACTTGTTTTATACTACTTCATGTGTTAGCCAGGGTTCTCTAGAGAAACAAAACCAGGACACTTATGATTTTACAGATAGAGAAGATAGATAGATCTACAGCAGTACAAATGGCTCAGTTCAACTCACTTCTGTGAGACAGTTAATACACTGGCAGTCCTTCAACTCACAAGGGCTGAGGGTGCAAGTCAAGGAAATACAGAAAGTCTGTCACAGGCAGCAAACAGCAGGGCAGATGACCAACAGTCAGTAGGATGACAGAGTCTACGCATCTCAAATCAAGGGATGTATATACCAGCAGTGTATGAAGCAGGTCTCGAAGGAACCTCAAACTATAGCGACACAGGCCATGAATTGGGTGTCCGACAGGTGTAGCTGTGAGGTGTAGCTCATAAGTTGAAGCAGAGAACTAGCTAAGGCAGCTGCACACTAGTCCACTCATCAGAGAGCAAGAGACAGAAAGATGAGGCTCTCCAAACTATTTATTTCTTTGCCCTTCAATTAAACTGTGACTTATTAACACCACATGTGTTTATTGGCCAGATCACCACAATAAACCTAGCTATCACACTTTACAAGACAAAAAGGACATTGACTCAGGGTATACAATGATGTTATATATCTGAGTAAACGTAATCACCAATCCAAAAAGAAAATAATTTTTTTCTTTCTTTTCTTTTTTTGAAGATTTTTTTTTCTACAAACAGAGCAGAACTGACATTCTATGTATTCAACCACTGAACCACAGGGCTCCTAAGATCATTGAAAGCCAAAAAAGGGGATGAGAAAGAAGAGAGGTCTATTTGATTACAGAAAAAAGAAAGGCAGAATGGAGAGGTGCAGTTTATTTAAAAGGACATAGAAAGAAGTGAAGTATGATGATGGTATGAATTAGTAAAATTAGAGAACATACAGTCCAGGACAGGAGACTTTTGTCTAATACTTACTTTACTCAAGATACAAGACATATGATTATTTCCCTCAACAATGTACTCATATACCATCATTATCAGGAGGAGGAGGGAAAAGGATAGAGTGTAGTTAGCACCGAGGCTTCTGGATGATAATTTTCTTACATTATCTAATTCAATCCCTATTATAATTGTGAAATATCCCTGTTTCACATCCCATGATATTTTCAATTGTCTCATGTGTGTGCAAAAGCTAGACCAGTGATTCCCAAAGTGGGCGCCACCACCCCTAGGGGGGCGGTGATGGCCACAGGTGCATTTGGGGGCAATGAATAACTGTAAGGGGGCGGGGAAAGGACAAAAGAAAGAAGAGAAGATTTAGAAAACTTGATCTTTATGTATTCCGCTCATAACACTTAATTTATCTTTGAACAACGTACTGGACGTTGGCTCGGTTCCCGCATGCTCCCTCACTTGCATTGAGCTATGTGCAACCGCGCACTGCTACTGTTCATGTGGTGCCGCTGAATTGCCGTTCAAAACCTGTGAGCGTTGCGAGCATTGCTGCGGGCAAATGCCACTCGTGCGATTGGTGGATCGCAGCGCCCAAGCCTGGAACGACAGCAGTAGTACTGGCTACTGGCAGTACTACCAGCAGATTTTGGAGCACGCTATGAATCAGGAGATTTCTCATAATTATTACGCATAATATAACTCTAAATTACATTGTTATGATATTGTGACAAGTTAAAGTTAACTAACAAATAGTGTGAGTATAATTGGTATTATTTATTTATTTTGCAATCATTATATGCGCTTTACAATTAATAATATCATGTTTACTATTTCATTAGTATTTATTTTAATTTGCTTTCTACAAAAATATTTCAAAAAATTATCAAAAAATATTAATTAACAGTTCCAACTTTTAGAAACTTACTATATTTAATTATAAAATATATCTATAGTTTTTATTTTTAAACAATGAGAATGAAAAGATCTTTATAATTTGACTTGCCCCAAATTTATTTTGACATACTGTGTATCTTTCTGTTTAATTGCTATTAAAATTTTTTAAAAATTAATTTCCAGGGGGCACTAAGTAATATTTTTTCTGGAAAGGGAGCGGTAGGCCAAATAAGTTTAGGAACCACTCAGCTAGACAGTAAGTAAAGAAGACAAGCCAAGAACTGATACATCTAAATTATTGCTCATTAATACTGCATATTGTATGGACTCCTGGAAGAATAAGGAGCTCTGATGGAATAGCGGTTCTGTATTGGGCTGCTAACTGCATGGTCTGCAGTTCAAAACCACAAGCTGTTCTGCAGGAAAAAGAAAAAACTTTAGTCTCGGAAACAGCAGGAGCAATTCTACCCCATCTTGTAGGCTTGCTATGAGTCAGAAATGACTAGAGAGCCGTGAGTTAGAACCAAAGAATGAACAACTCGATCTTGGAAGAAAGACAGAAGTTCCTCAGAAGAAAGGATTTCAAATCTTTGTTTATCTCACTTATTTTCGACCTATTTTTAGGAAAGACGAAGGAATTCATGCTTAGAAGAGTGAAGGTCAATGAAGGAAAGATCATTGAAGGAAAGGAAGACCTTCCAGATTCTTTAATTTTGTTTGTTTGGTTTTTTTTTTTTTTTGGGGGGGGGGCATCACTGCCCTCAGGTGGTGGGAGTAGGAGGCCCAGCCTTTGCTCCTGGGAGCTGGAATCAAACCTCCATCCCAGTGGGCCGCAGTCCCGCGCACAACCACTACACCACCGGGGCTCTGCCCCAGATTCTTTAATTTTGAGACTCTACTTAAGTAGCTTCAAAGAAGCAAGGATGGTGAAGCTTCGTCTCATGTACTTTGGACCTGCTATGAGTCCCTGGAAATGGACATCATGCTTAGTAAAGGAGAGGAGCAGCTAAAAAGAGGAAGGCCAAGACTCTTGACAAGACAGAATGACAGTCGCTACAACAATAGGCTCAAATATCTGAACAACTGTGAGGCTGGCCCAGGATTGGGGTGTTTCTTTCAGTTACACGTGTTGTCACTGAGTTGCAACCAGCTAGACAGCACCTAGCAACAACTTATGTGGCTCACTAATTAAGCTTTTGGAGTTAACAAGAGGTCAATGGTTTGAATCCCCCAGCACCTGTGGCAAAAGGATGTGACTATCTGCTCTATGGGCTTAGGAACCATAGAGAGCATTTTTATTCTGTGTAAGAGTGCTGCTCTAAATCAGAATTAAATCTAGGGCAATGGCTTATTCCTGAATCTGACCAACAAAAGTATTATATGGCTCAGTATTATAGGAGTTCTGGACTCAGGCAGCCTCTGTTCTGGAGCTCAGGAGGTGTGGCAGTCATGTGCTTATGTTAATTTCATGATTGAGATGTAGTGGTGCAGTTTAGCCTGTTAATCTCATTGAGTAGCCAATGAGGCCTCCATGTGGGCATGGCTTTTTCCTGAGACTTCTGGAAAATCTTGCGATATTTCCTTCGTGAAGATGAGAAGCTATCTCCCCATTTGTTGGGAGTTAGTCTCAGAGATGATGAACTATGGACAAGACAAGATGGCTGCGTCCGAGGAGCAAAAGAAGCCGGAGAAGCCACACGGCCTTACCCTGATGGAATCAGACCTCTGAAGCTGGAGAAGCTAAATGGAGATCCCTGCCAGCGCTGAGTTGCTTCTAAGACCACTGGATGCTGTTGATGGATCCTGAGCCCTGGAAACGAGGAGCCATGAGGGAACCCCTGCCAGCGCCAGGACTCTGCACCCACTGGCCTGTGAATTTGTGAGATGGAAGGAGATATTATAGACTGGTATCGGACCTATTCGCTAATAATGGACTTATAACTTTGAACTGGACTGAGTTGGGATGCTTTCTCAATGTTCCATTCTTTTTGTATATAAACCATTCCCCTATATCCATATGCACATTTATGATTTTGTTTCTCTAGTCTATTCAGACTAACACATTATGGTACCTTAGGAGTGTGGTACTGGAGAAACATATCATAAAGATGGAAAGGAGATGTATGTTTGACTTGTGCCTCATGATATTGTTACTTCTTAGGCTAGCCACAAGTCAGATATGTCCTTGCAGTTTACTGAGTTATTTTCTGGACACAATATGGGAAGTTAAAGTTTTGATTATTTTGTTTGGATGCTCTCTTTGGTTGTTCCTATATAAAATGAATACTGTTAATGTATATCTTGAGCTCAGGGGTAAAAGCCGCCACAGGAGGTCTAGCTGTTTGGGCTTAACGACAATGGTAAGGACTTTGTCAGCGAGCAGACAAAGAAGTGCATGCAGGATTTGAGGAGCAATTACTCTGGGACAGACCTTGAGGACCACCACACGTCAGTAAGGTCAGCAATGCAAAGGAACTGTGGATTCATCAGAAGTATATAAGAAGCCTTAAAGATTCAGAGTCACCAGAGCGAGCCATGACAAGAGTTCTTTCCAGAAGGAAGTAAAATGTCCAAATGACATGCTGCTGAGCAGTAGAACAAAGGACACAACTGAGGAGTAGCCTCTGGACACAGCGAATGAGAGGTCAATGAGTGGCTGGATTAGGAAAGATAAGGGAGGTGATAAAAAAAAAAAAACATTGAAATTGGTGAAGAAATGAAGGAAAAAATGCCAATCAAGACAAATAAATAATTACAACTCCTTCAAGACTTTTAATGGAAGGAAGGGGAGACTCAATTGGGGATGCATTCCTAACGAGAAGTTGAAAAAAAAAAAAGAAGTTGAAAAGTGTGCAGGGGCCTCAAATTGAGGAAGAGGGACCCTTGGGAAGAGCAAAGATTTTCAATCACCACTACGGAGACCCCGAGGAGAAGTGGAGGAGCTTCCTCACATCTTCAGCATGAAGTGTGGCCCGGGCGCAGTAGGATGCACTCAGAAAAGACAAGCTTCAAAAACTGAGATGCTGCCCACTGAGCTTTCCTACCAGCGTGCTGCGTGCCTTAGAGAGAGGGCTGGATGTGAGCACAACCTGACAGAAAGCACGCCGCAAATTCTGAGAAATGAAATTCAGGCCCATCTTTTAGCAAGTAGCCACTACGAAAACATGACACCAAAAAAATATAATATGTAATCTGATTGAGAATAAAAATGAAAGCAAAATAATACAGTGGAAAAAAATCCCTAAGCCATTGCAAGTTTTTATTGAGAATTGGATTTCTACTATTAAATGTTTCTTTTCTATTTGTTTTGGGTCAAGAGGTTATTAGCACCATAAAAACAGAGTTAATAGAAAAGTATGATCTGGGACAAAGATGTGCTATTATGTTTTGCATGAATACATGTTATTGGGAAATGATCAGTTCTTAAAAACAACCATTCCTAGTTCATTAAGGGTAGCCAATTATATCGAAATCTATCTTCTATTATATTTTCTTTTCCAATTAGCCATATTCTAGAAGCAAGTGGAAAAGTTATAATATAAACTATGTCTATATCTATATATAGGTATTTATCCAACTAAATCACATACACTTTATTCCTAGATTCCTTTTATATGTTTACTTGTTCCTCTGACTTTAAATATTTTTAACCTGAAACTTGTGATTACAGGCAAATAAGCCAACTTCCTATATGAAGACAAGCGATGTCTATTTAACATAGATCTAGACTATTTCAAGGATGATACCACCTGGCCAAAACACACATACACAACAACAATAAAGAAAATATACACTGAAACCACAGAAATGTTTTTTGTGACACGTGAAGAATAAAAAATTCTGGTTAGTATAGACAAGGTGATAATGAGAAATAGATGTGAAAACAGAACAGTATATTATTTCTGGAACGTGAAAGACAACCTTTCTCAGCCTCACTTCCAGCCAAGCATGGATATGTAACTGTGCTCTGGCCAATGAGGTGCAAAGAAAAATGTTGTGGGAGATTTTCAGATGGGACAAGCCTAGCCTTTCTGATGTATAGGAGCTGAAAGTACAAGTTGACACACCAGAGGTCATCTCAGACAATTGTGATTTGTAATGATAGCAGAGACCTGCAGACATGCTGCCTCCCATCAGGTCCACACCATTTGATCCTGCTGGGCAGACCTGTGCCTGTGTCCTGAGGAGGATAAAAGCTGACCTTCCCCTTAGCCTATCAGCACTAGGGTCTGACAATCACCACACCAGTTTCTGTAGCTCCATCTTTGACATCTAAAATCAACCATTCCTCGTTCATTAAGGGTAGCCGATGATAGGGAAACCTATCTTCTATTATATTTTCTTTCCCAACTAGCCATATCCAGCATAAGAACCATTGTGAGCACGGCACAGGACAGGGCAGTGTGTCTTTCTGTGGTACGTAAGGGTCTCTGTGAGTCACATTGCAGCACCAAACACCAACCATGGTAAGTCAGACTGGACTCAATGATGAGTGCTTGGCTGTGAAGAAGGAAGGAAAAGGAGTGGGAGTCTTCAACAACATGGTGGGGTTGCTAAAGCACCTATGAAATGCCTACTGTTTCATTTGCATAAGAGGACAAATCCTTAGGTATTCAAACCATTGGCTGAATATTTGCTACTCCATAATAAAAAAACCAAGCCACAATTTATAATGAAATCAGGCTATTGGACATAAGAAGCCGAAATCATGGATAGAGGGATTCACAAAAAGACACTCATGCACTACTGGCCAACTCATTGTATTTTTTTACATTTAAACTTTAAAAAATGAGGGAGGATGCATGTATATGCATCTAAAGATGAAAAAAGTCTGAAAAGTTACATTTTGGAGTATGATCAGAGGTTATTTCTCCTTGCTTTATTACTGAAAGATTTTTCTTTAACAATGGGCAGGTATAATTTTCATAATCTGAATAAATATGCTTTTCATTTTTAATACACAGATCTAAAGGGATAATACATTACTCTGGCCTTACCTTATGATTTCATTAAAAGATTTTGATTAAACTACTCATTATAAAGACTGAGAGTTATACTTATTTTAGCTATCAACAATCTCATTTGTAGTATGCATAATATATTTAAGACCGAGGTAAAATCTATTTGATTCTTTAACATCTAATTATAGAAACAATAGCTTGTTACTGGAATGGCAATGTCTTATTGTAATCTGTTGTGACAGTAAATCATGAATTTCAAAGGTGAATATGAAATGATATTCATATGAGATTTGTGCCACAAATACTAGGAGTAATGTCAGATTTAGGAAAATCTAAGCAGATTTTCCTTATCCTGAAAATCTACAATAATTAACATAAAAAATAAACCTTTCCTCCATCACACTAAAACAAACTTTGCCAAAAAACTTACCTGGGATAATTTATCTATTGAGTAATGAGGTAACATTTTCCTTTCCAAAGGGAAAGCATCCTGGTAAAAATCATTTTCTTTAATTACAAATCAACTTCAAAGAAAACAACTATTTATTTAAGCTCTCCAAGGAATTCAAAACGTTCATGAAGGTAGGCAATTGTCATGACTTAAGGGAGGCACCAGGATGAGGACACCTTGCCATGTTTTCTCCCAGGTTCATGCTAATGATTTATAATCAACAGCCACGATCTTCTAACATGCTGCCTCCCCCCAGGTCCCGATCATGTGATCCCGTAGGTCAGACCTATGACTGCTTTTCTGCTGAGGATAAAGACCTACCTTCCCACTGGCCCGTCAGCACCAGGGTCCTGTTGATGACCACATCAATTTCCGCAGCTCCATCTTCAACAGCTAACCTGATCTCGTCTAGTCGTGGTTGTAAATGAGTCTGTCCAGCTGGGAAGCCAGTGGCCACTAGGAGAGATTTTTAAAATAATGAAATGGACGGAAGAAAGAAAAAGAAATGTCCACAGATCAATCTCTTAACAACAATTCTGAACCAAAAAAATCAGCAAATAAAGATAAAATCCTTAAGAACATAATGCATAACCTTCAAAGAAATTATGGAGAAAAAGAATGGTTAGGTCAAGGTCTTGATGTTAGAAGTAATATATATTAATACTATAGACTGGAGGGGGGATACTATAAGTTCTGGAAGACCAAAATTAAGGTGTTATAGAGATGTTCATGCAAATGCCTTAGGTAACCAGCAATTGAGAAAGTATGCTATCATCATAAAATAATAATTATAGCTATGTCTTAATGAACTCTTTATCAAGTTGGCTATCAATGCATTTATTGATTTATTCATTCATAAACCTTTTCAGTTGCTGTAAGCAAATTGGCTTACAGATAGGAAAGTGGGGAAAGAATGCAGAAAAGGCAGGTGGTGGAGAACATGTTTAGACAACACAGGCTGGCCTGGGATACAATGAGTTGCTTTCATGTGGCCTTTCTCATTGATGATCTTAACATCAACAAAATGACTGGGTGGGACTCTCCATATAAAGTATTTGTAGACCACCAGGAGACTTGGAGAACTTGCTAAAATGCAAATTATAAGGTATATGGTCAAACTTGTGTGGGTAGGGTCACGTACATAACGTGTATCGAATCCTAACACAGACAGATGGATCAGTTTTGTCATGACATCAGGGTTAATAGGATCCATCCCTGAGGAAAAAAAGGAGATATCACTACCATCAAAAGGGAAAATCTTGTGTGGAATACGTCCTTTAGACCTAGGATCCTTGCGCTGAGAATCTCCTAGACCCAGAAGCCAGAGTAAGATAACTGTAACAGCAAAGACAGCAAGGAGGCGGCAAGTAGCAGCAGCAGAGAAGCTGCAGCAGCAAGTCCAGGCGATCAGCACCAAACAGGAAAGTCCGTTTCCCAGCCCAAGGACCAAGTCGGTTACAGTGACTGTGCTGACCCATGGAGCGAGAAAGCTGAGTGCCTCTGGACAGGCTGCTGGTGAAATGAGGTTCCTTTAAGAACTTATTGGTATCAGGGCAATGATGCCACACACACAAAAATAGAACTTATTGGCAGAGCTAAAGAGTTCTAGGCACGACTTCTCTCTGTTTGTCATACTATAATGGCTTTTGTGTTGCTGTAATACAGGAAACTAAGCTCCTGGGATTTCGGGTACCAGCAGAATCACCCAGGTTTCAGCAGAGCCTGCAGATTAAGAACAGACTATGAAAGATGAAAAAGCTGTCCACTTCAGAGGAAGCAGTCTCTGAAAACCCTATGCAGAACGTCAAAACATTATCACATATTGGAGACCTAATCAATAGAAGCTGAACAGGGTCCTTGTCAGATAGTGCCAGAAAATGAGCTTTCCAGGTCAGAAGGTATTCAAAACATGACTGAAAAAGAGTTGCCTTCTCAAAGTGGAGCCAACCAGAATGATATGAATGGAGAAAAGTCAGTGTGAGTAAAAGCCTTTAGGAACTGATTCAAACCTAGAAGAAACAGATGCAGAAAAATCTACTAATAATCAGAAGTTGGAATTGTACACAGTATGAATCTAGGAAAACTCAAAGTCTTCAAAATAGGATTCATACAGGTCAAATGTCCAGCTGAAATGGACTGGTATTGGCCATTTTGAATCAGAAAATCAAATGCTTTACTATGCCAGGAATAATAAAAAAAGAGAAATGACATTGCATTCACTATCAAAAGGGGCATTTCAAGATCTATCTTGAAGTACACCAATGTGTACTATATTATGATATCTCTCCACCTTCAAGGAAATCCAATCAATATATCTAATATTCAAACTTATGCACCAACTAATACAGCTAGTGATGAATAAATTAGGGAATTCTACCAATGTCTTCAGTCTGAAATTAATCAAATACACAATCAAGGTGCATTGATAATTATAGGTGTACTGGTTACCCATAGGGCTGTTAACTGCAAGGTCAGCAGTTCAAAAACCACCAGTTGCTCCAAGGGCAAGTTATGAGACTTTCTACTCCCATAAAGAGTTCCATCTCAACATAAGGGATTTATAGAAGTCTAAATACAGCCATGTACATATGTAAATATACTTATATATGAGGATGGGAAGACAGATCTATGTGCATATATTTATAGGTTAATTATTAGGGTAGTAGATGGACCTCCACTCAAGTACTCCCTCGATGCAAGAACTCTTTGTCCTATTAAACTGCCATTCCATGATATTCATCTTCCTGACATGATCACTGAAGATAAACGGATGCATAAGCAAATGTGATGAAGAAAGCTGATGGTGTCCAGCTATCAAAAGATATAGTGGGGGCTGAGCCCCGGTGGCATAGTGGTTGAGTGTGGGACTACGGCCCATAGGCTTGGCGGTTCAAATCCAGCAGCAGCTCTCCAGAAGGAAGGCTGGGTAGCTCCCAAAACCACCAGAGAGTGATGCCCCCAAAAACAAAAACAAACAAAAAAATCAAAAGATATAATGTCTGAGGTCTTAAAGACTGGAAGGTAAATAAGTGGCCATCTAGCTCAGAAGCAACAAAGTTCACATGGAAGAAACACACCAGCCTGTGCGACCACGAGGTGTCCATGGGATTAGGTCTCAGGCATCATCATATCATTGGTAATGAGGAGGAGTGCAGAGTGGAAATCCAAAATCCATCTGGAGGCAACTGGACATCCCCTTACAGAAGGGTCACGGGGAGGAGACGAGCCAGACAGGGTGCAATATAGCAACAATGAAACATACAATTTTCTTCTAGTGCTTAAATGCTTCCTATCCCCAATAGCATGATCCCAATTCAAGCTTACAAATCCAGCTAGACTAGAGGATGTACACTGGTACAGATAAGAACTGGAAACACAGCGAATCCAGGGCAGATGATCCCATCAGGACCAGTGATAAGAGTGGTGATATTGAGAGGGTGGGGGTAAGGTGGGGTAGAAAGGAACCATTCACAAAGATCTTCATATAATCCCCTCCCTGGGGGATAGATAACAGAAAAGTGGATGAAGGGAAGTGTCGAACAGTATAAGGCACGAGAAAATAATAATAATTTATAAATTATTAAGGGTTCGTGGAGGGTGTGGGGACCGCGGGTAAAAATGAGAAGCAGATACCAAGGGCTCAAGTAAAAAAGCAAATGTTTTGAGGATGATGGCAACAAATGTACAAATGTGCTTGACACAATGGATGATGTATGTACAGAATGCCATAAGAGTTGTACGAGCCCCCAGTAAAATGATTATTAAAAAAAAAGTTACAGACTCAGAAATCCCTATCTACCCTGTTCCAAAGGGATGCCATTAATCAAAATGGACTCTATCTTAGTGAGTTTGATTTTCAGTTTATCATTAAAATACATGCAAATAAAATTTTGCTGAAGATAATAAAAAATGGTTGCAACATGACACTGAAAATGAGTTGCCAGAGGTTAATGCCAGATTCAGAAGAAAGTGAAGAACAAGGACTATATTGTTGCTGTCAGATGAATCTTGGCTCAAAGAAAAGAATAAAGATGCTTACTTGTGCTTTGTTGAATAGGCAATGGCATTTTACTGTGGGGAGTCATAACCTTAAGAAGAATGGAAATTCTATAACACTTCATTATGCTCATACAGAATTTGAACATGGATCAAATCAAAACAAGAGAATACTACCAGTTAAAATCAGAAAAAGTGTGCACCAGGGTTGTATCCTCTCACCGTACTTATTCATTCTGTAGTCCGGGCAAAAAGTTAGAGAAGCTGGGTTATGTAAAGAAAAATGAGTCATCAGTATTGGAGGAAAGCTTATTAACAAGCTGCAAAATGCAGATGACACAATGCTGCTTACTAAAATTGAGGAGGAATCAAAACACTTTCTCATGAAGAGCAAGGATTGTAGTCTTCAGTATGGATGACAACGCAACTTAAAGAACACCAAAATTCTCACAACTGGACCAATAGGTAATATCAAGATAAACAGAAACAGTTGAAATTGCCTAGAATTTTGTCTTGCTTGAATCCACAACGAATGTCCATGAAAGCAATAGTCAAGAGATCTGCTTGTACAGGATCTCGAAAAGCAAGGGTGTTTTTTGAAGACAAAGATGTGCCTGAATCCAAGTCGTGGTCTTTTCAATTGCCTCCTGTGACATGGAAGACCAGGGAAGAACTGAGGCATTTGAATCATGGTACTGGCAAAGACTAGTGAAAGTCCCACGGACTGCCACAACAGCAAACACATCTGTCCTCTTTAAAGAAGTACAGAGAGTGCTCCGTGGGGGCAAGGATGGTGAGACTTTGTATCACCTATTTTGTACGTGTTGTCAGGAGAGACCAGTCCCTGGAGAAAGGCATCATGCTTGGTAAAGTCGAGGAAGGCCCTCGACAAGATGGATGGACACAATGGCTGCAACCAGGGACTCAGAAACTTGTTCACAGCGCACATGGTCACAATGAGTCAAAACCAACTCCACAGTACCCAATAACAATGAAGAGTTCTCCTTGTCTGGGCAAGGCAGAGGCCAAGGAGCCCGAGAGGCCTGCCTGCAGGCACTGCCTAGAAGAAGTCTTCCTGATCAAAGAACTATATTCTGAGTAATTCCTGGCCCCAAATTGTAATCTGTGACTTCCCGATTAAAAACCAAGATCATGCGTTTGGCCATTCCAAAGAATTGTCCGACTCCGGAGAGGAGTGGATTGGTGTGGGGGGAGAGGGACCAGCTTGTACTGATACTCTAAAAACATGAGCAAGAGGAAGTCTGGCTGACCCCTAGCTGATAAAAACATGTGCAAGAGGAAGTATGACTGACCCCTAACTCACAGGAATCAGTCTTGGGCTGCTACAGATCTTGTTTCTCACCTGGGGTGAGGGGGTTCCTGTTTGGGGCCTCCAAGGGGGTTCTGTTTCATAGCAACCCCATGCTTCACAAAGGGGAAAAGCTACTGCACTTTTTGACAGTCCACAAAAGTTGGGTGGTGGGGAAGGCCCAGGCAGATATACCTTAACATAAAATCAAATTACAGCATCCTGCTCAAAGCTATGTCTAAATATTGGCATGCACAACTTTAATTTCATTCCTACATCTATAGTTAACCTCTTGTGTGTCCATGATAGTATTAAATTCCTTGGATCTGCTACCTTAGAGGAAAGCACATTTCCCAGCTGTATAAAGAAAAGGCTGGGTTGACTGAGACTGATGAAAAATTCAGGTCTACAAAGGTATAGCTGCCAGGTACTTTGGGAATCCTCACAAACGGATCATATATAAATATTGCATACTTTGTTTCTTTTGATGTAGTCCTCATAAAAATAAAGTAATGGTCTTGATAGACTGCTTTTTGAAAGCAGTGGTTAGAAGTAAAATCTAATTGTATACCTACCATCCACACACTGGTAGGTACACATTTCCTAAACTAGATATTTTAAGATTGTCCTCTCTCCTGTACCATGTCCTTTGGTATGTATCTTACAGAATGAACTCTTGGCGGGCCCCCTCTCTTTTATGTTCTTGGGCAGGGGTCCTCAAACTTTTTAAACAGGGGGCCAATTCACTGTCCCTCAGACCGTTGAGGGCCGGACTATAGTTAAAAAAAAAAAAAAAACTATGAACAAATTCACTGTGGGCCCGGGATGAGTCTGCTGCTAAACAGGATAGGCAGTAGCAGCAAAAACACCCGGTGGGCACTATAAATGTCCTTGGCGGGTCACAGATGGCCCGCAGGCCATAGTTTGAGGCGTTTGGCTCTCACCATCACTCACGATAAAAGTGACGATCTCCCCCATTCCGGTTCCACTCTTTTCTAGTGTGTTCATTACCATCAGTGACCTTTGTTTACCATGAAGCTGGCATGTCAGACTGCTGCTGAAAGTCTTCTGGGTGTGTTGCCCAAGCCCAGTACAAAGCTCAAGTCCTACACAGTGGCATGCCATTCTGTACATGGCCTGACCCCAGTCGATGTCTCCTCCTGCCAAGCCTCATAACTTTATTTTCATCTACTTTTTAGTACCAATAATTGAAAAACATTTTCAGTTCCTGGACCTATTTCTATGCCTTCATGCATGTGATTTCCTCTGTCTAAAATGCCATTTTCCATCATATCAACACTACAATTTCTTCCCTGCTCTTTAAGACCCAGTGAAAGGATTACCGCCTCTGAGTGCCAGCAACCTCTGTAGAATACATTATTTCTTACTCAGACTTAAAATTGTATTTCTGCACATCAAGATTATGGTCTGATCCTACATTATGATCTTTTAAAATCTGACCGTTCCGCCTAAATAAATGTGTTTCCAGAAAGACAGGGATACAGTTCTATATTCTTGAGACTTAATTCTATATTCTTGCCACTTACAAGTCAGTTATGGATGGTGCTGTAGGGTAAGTACTAACCACAAAGTCAGTGCCATACCCATCAGCCATTCTGTGGAAGGAAAATAAAGCTATCTGTTCCATAAAGATTTTAATCTCAGAAACCCTAAAGAACTACTCTGTTCTTCAGGGATGGTTTGCCTAATTATATGGGTGGGACCAGGGAGAAGGCAATGGAACCAATGGCTCCCAAAGAGAGAGGGGGAAGAAAGAGGTAGGGAGAAGGGTTGTAGTGAACTGATGGCATCATGGACAGAGGAACAACTAGAGAAATGGAACCAACATCTAGGAGAGGACCAAGATCCCGTGAGTATTATAGCAACACCAAGCTAGTGGAGAGGAAGCACTAAGAAGTGGAAGAAAGTGATGGCAGGGCAGGAAGAGGGAAAAGGAAACAGAGGCAAGTGCTAGGAAACAAAGACATAGATAGGGAGATTGTCGGATGAAGACAGAACTTTTCCACAATTATTATACGCCAAATATTAGGCAAACTGTTTACCAGCATTTGTTATAGAAGTTGAATTAGCTATTCTCCCTGAAACTCCTATTAATCTAAGGCTTTTGTGTTATCTCACTACAGAGCTAACTCCCCTGCTGTTAGGATGATGGTTCCCTTCCTTTGGAGCCTGTGGAAGGATTCACATGCTGATAGTAATGATCTCTAGACTAACCTGTTTAGCCACATCCAGGAGTCTGGGGTCTTGTCTCCTCACATGGGACCCTGATAGCTCCCTTTCCTATAATGTGCGCACATGGCACAACCTCTTCCTGTGACATATGCCCTTGCCTGTAATTAGGGGCCTGGCTTAGCTCCAGAGGGTATATAGGGATGGGACCTAAGATAAGGCTCTCACTAGCCTGCCTCTCTCAAGCCTGCTTTGTACCAGCTTGCCTCTATCCAGGCTGCCGCCCTCCTTTCTCCTTTTCCACGTGGTAGACCATCTAACGGGGCGGAAGTGAGCATGCACCATGAAAGGATATATATGTGTGTGTATGTATGTATATATATGTGTATATATGTAACTTCTAATACTCTTTTCTCTGTCTCTCGTGATCTCTATATCGGTGTTGTCATAAATAATAATTATCACTACACAACTGCCTGTTGAACCCTTGCTGTAAGTATATCAGAGGACTGATCACCCCCTGATAGGAGATTAACAAGGTGTGCATTTATGCAAATACATTAATCCACAACAATAGTTGCATTGGCCTATGTATATATATTTATAAGGCAATACACTAAAGCTGCAGATGGACCTTAGTCCTCGACTCATACCTTCCCTCAAAACAAAAACACTTTGTTCTAATAAATTGGCATTCTGATGCACGCACACACACACACACACACACACACACACACAAACCTTTACAGAATCGCTGAAGACAAAATAGGAACATAAGCAGATATGGTTAAGACAGAGGATGGTGTCCAGCTACTAAAAGATATAGTATCTGGGCTCTTAGTGGCTTGAAGTTAAACAAACCATCCAACAGTGAAGCAACGAGCACACTTGGAAGAAGCACACCAGCCATGCGATCATGAGGTGTAATCAAAACCGGGCAACAGGCATCAGAAGATTCACAACAAACAATACATAAACAAAAATGCACTGGTGAGAGTGGAGGGGAGTTGGAGCAGAGACCCAAAGTCCATCTATGGACAATGGAACATCCCCTCACAGTGGGATCCCAGTGAGAGGATGAGTCAATTAGGGTGCAGTAGAGTACTAATAGGCCACACAATATACCTCTGTTTCCTGGAGGCCTTCTCATCCCTGCCCCCCACCGCTATCATAATCTCAGAGTTGCCTTCCAATCTAGACTAGACGGGAGCATGTACATAGGTATAGGCAAGAGATAAAACTCAGAACACACGGAATCCAGGAACAGGTCTGGGAATACAAAAAGACATACAAAAAGAGTAGGGGACAGGTGAGGAGGGAGGGAGGCACTTATTGCAATGAATGGCACATAACCACATACCCCCATCCAGGGGGAAGAACAACAGAAACTAGACGGGAAGGGAGAGACAGTAGTTGGTGTGAGATTTGAAAATAATTAACAATCTACAATCTATCAGGAGGTCACAAGGGTTGGGGGTGGGGGAAGGCAAGAGGAGCTGATCCCAAGGACTCAAAGGAAAGTAAATGTCTAGAAAAGAACGATGGAATACATGTATGAATAGGTGAGATATAATTAATGTATGGTTTGCAGCAAGAGTTGTAAAAGGCCCCAATAAAATGATTTTTAAAAGGCAAACTACTCTTTCCTTAAGGGTCACTATATGTCAGAATCAACTCATCAGCAGGGAGTTTTCACTAGGAAATTATTAGGCACTAAACAAACGAATATACATACAACTAACTAGATGTAGAAAACTGATTAAAAATTAGAATCTGGGCTGAGTCCCGGTGGCGTAAGTGGTTGAGTGCGGAACTGCGGCCAGCGGGCTTGGCGGTTCAAATCCTGCGACGGCTCTCAGGAGCGGCACTGGGTAGCGCCCACGACTGCCAGAGGCAGAGATGCCCACAAAACAAACAAAAAAAAAAAAAGGAAAAAAAATTAGAATCTAACAATAACCAAACCCACTGCTAGCTGGCTGATTCTACCTCATACTACCGTATAGTACACAATTATATGTCTGAGTGGAAGCTCTAGGGCCTGGCTGAAAAACAAGAGCAAAAACCACAACCAATTTTACCTGAGGCCACAGGGATGTCACAGCCTGCAGCCTTGAGCGCTTTTACAGCGTCACAAACCCGGGCGGGGTAAACACAAACAGCAGCGGTGGTGATGCCTATGAAGGAAGAAAAAAAATAAAAACCTTTATTTTATATGAAGGTCAACTGGCACACTATGCATTTAATGATTATCTAAAGTACAACACTTGCAGAAATTAAAATGAGAGGAAAAAATTGACTCCCCTGCAATGCTGTAACAGATTAAAAAGTCCCTACTTCCCACATTTTCTTCCAGATCTTGACAACATGGATCGTTTTTCTTAGCATTCCGGTTATAGAATAAATACAACAATTCGATACACTGTTCTTTGTGGTACATAAAATACCATTGTTTGAAAAGTCCAAAGTAATTAACAGGGGGGCCATGGCTCCTAAGAATGATTTTATTTTGCATAGGTTTGTACTACCCTCAAACAGGATAGTGACTTGAAGAAAACCTCTGAGAGAACTGTATGCTTTAGAATAAGAAAGACCACACTGACAGCAACAAAAGAACATTTCACTAATTCCTTTTCTCTTTGAGGGAGAAAGATAAGGCTGTCTGCTTCGATAATAATCTCTATATTGAGTCAGGACCTGCCCCCTGGCAGTGGGTTTGGGTTTGGGGATCCCTCCTTTTCAGAAGCTCTGATAGTATACAGGGTATGGTCTTGGTTAACGAGCCACAAGGCTGGTGGCTTGAACCTACCCCGCAGCATTATGGGAGGGCACCTGACGAGGTGCTTCCAGAGAGAATACAAACAAGAACACTCAGCAGACCATTCGACCGGGGCTTGCTGGGGGTCACAAATGACTCAAGGTCACCCAATCCACTCCTGCAAAACCCATATCTGGAGAGAAAAGCACTCCTTTGAGGACTAAGTTTTGGAATTAAATAAATAAAATAGAACCAGCTGCCACCCGACAAAGTATTCTCATAAGACTTATACAAAGTGGTTACTTCAGGGCTGAGCCCCGGTGGCGTAGTGGTTGTGCATGGAACTTCGGCCCACTGGGATGGAGGTTAGATTCCAGCTTCACGGAGCAAAGGCTGGGCCTCCTACTCCCACCACCTGAGGGCAGTGATACCAAAAAAAACAAAAACAAAAACAAAGTGGTTACTTCAAAGTGATATGCATAATAAGATAGTGGTACTACGGACAGCTCAAAAGGAACAGGACAAATGCATTTTTTTAAAACATAGTAGTATTCTGAACTATAAACTATCGCCCAATTATTCACCAAACTATCTGCACTGGGATAATTCACCATCTGAAGTTGCACTCATTACAGGAAACACTCAGAAATATTTGTCTATGGAAATGGGATCTAGTTCCTAACACCAGCCTCATAAGTAACAAGACATATCATCTTAGAGAGAGCACTCAACCTTCCATGTCTGTTTGCTTAGTTAGAATATATAGGGATCGACTCTCAAGGGTCTCTGCATTCCTTCAGTGCTAAAGTTCTAAACTTACAGCACCTTTAGGAAGTCATTCTTTCATGTAAACTAAGAGAGTGAACATGGCTTCTTTCAAAAGATCTAACCTAATTTGCAAGCTTTCAAGATATTCCATTTGCATTTTATTCTCAAAAGCATTTCATTTACTCACAAAAATGTACGAGATGTGATTATTAAGTAATAAGACTGGCTTTTCCACATGTGGCTAGGGAATCAGAACCAGTATTTTCAGAATCACTAGCTAGAAAATTCCCAAAACTGAAAGCTTAGAAAGAAAGAAAAAAACCAAAAAAATTTGGCCAGCAACTTTAATTCATGATGAAAGAACTGACCAAAAGCCAGGAATCAGAGTCTCTTCCAGTGCTTTTTTTTTTCTTTTTTTTGAGGGGGGGCATCACTGCTCTCCGGTGGTGGGAGTAGGAGGCCCAGCCCCACTGCTGGAATTGAACCTCCGTCCCAGTGGGCCACAGTCCCGCGCACAACCACTACGCCACCGGGGCTCAGCCCTTCCAGTGCTTTTTCAAAGCAGACTCTGACTTCTCTGTGTAAAAATGGCAAGTTTCTCTTACGAATTTTATTAGTATCAGTAGAGCAGCTAAATCTTGGCCTAGATTCTCTGAAAATAGTGATCAGCGTTGTAAACAGGTAAACAATGAACAGGTTATACACAGCATTACCTTTATCATGCATATCTAAAGCTTTTAAGAGATCTTCCCGGATTGGATACTTGGCTTTATAACAGAGCCTTTGAACATTGGAAAATGTGTCATCACCAGAAAGTGTAGTAAGATCGATAAAGGTAACAGCTTTCAGAAGCCACGCAACCTAGATTGGAAAAAAAAAAAAAATGAAGTGAAAGATTAATTTTTAACCCAGCTAGATAATGATTAGAACAAAATAAGGCTGCTAAATGCTGGTGTTTATAGTGTGTTAAGGCTTATTATTGTATATGATATAACATATATAGAGCATTTTGCTTAAGAGTGATTAATAAGATAAACATTATCCAAGATTTGAAAAGGAGGGAGTCCTGTGGGATAATCCAACTCTATTCTGAAATAACTCTTTTCCTCCCAAAGACACCCAGAACTAAAACCCTTAGTAGATCAAGGGTTCTCCATCCTATCCATAAGGCGTTCACCTTACTGTGAGAACACGTGAGAGCCAGGAGGCTCCTAGGCTACATTTTACCTGAGATCTGGCATATCATAAAAAATAAGACTCCAACTTCCTCTTTTTTTTTTCTTTCTATAAATTTAGTCCCACTCCTCTTGTAAAACAATCTTCACAGCTCACCACTCAGACTGAGAATTTGTCTTCTATTTTTTTCTTCAATCAGAACATTTTTCCAAGAATGAGACAAAAATGTGAAATGCCACCCTACAGGAGTCAACAGCAAAGTTCGGCCTCCCTGGTGAAATCCCTCCGGGCTGCTTGGAGCCCTGTGATGCACAGCACCTCAGTGCCGGACACTGGGGAATGTGCTACTCTTCAGAACATCATTTTCTGAAAAACGATTTATGAAAACGAATAGTAAACATGACGGTCAGAGAAAGTCAACCATTATACCTAAGGGTCTCAACAGTGAGCACACCAGGTTTAGATGGCATGGTTTTAAAATTAAAATAAGAGACAGGCTAAGAAGGCATGTCTAAGAAACTGAATAAATGTGTGGAAAAAATATGTCATTTACTTCACTCATGAATAAAGATGTTTCAAACTCATTTGCGGTTTTGCCACTCAAAAGTGATAAGATTTTTAACTTGTTTGGATAAATGTGTTATCTTTCTCCAACCCATCATCATCATATATGAATTATTAAAATAAGTCATGGACAGCTGCAATCTTTTAAGTTTAGATGCATCTTGAGCAAAATTCAATATTGTGGCCTTGAGGGAAGAGACCGTGCATTGTAAAATACAAGAACAGAAGGCTCACGAAGAATCCTTACCTCCCACTCGTTTTTTACAGTTCTGCGCGCCTGGATTTGTCCCGCACGTCTCAGAACTGCTGGTTGATTCACTTGTATTTTGGCAATCCAGCTAAGGTCTAAAGAGGAAAGAACAACAAAACTTAAAAATCTTGGTGAATATATTCCCCGTTTTTACAGTCTTTGAAAGGATACATTTATCATCTGACATCAAAGCTCTTTTAAAAGCTTATGTTTTCGCTTTCACACAACTATACACAAGTAACCTTGCTGAAGGAAGTCCAGTCACAGAAAGACCTCCTGCCTTTGAAATCAAGTATATCTGGAACTGGAAGAAGCTGACTTGATGCATTGTCTAGGTGGGTCTAACACTGGAGGGGATGTGGGGGTACCCCGGACAGGTGCCTCACTGTTGACAGTGATCCCTGAGTGTTCCGTCCAAAAGAGCAAGCGATTCCTACGGACTCTGGTGCTCGAGCTAAAAGGAATCTCTGATTACTAAACCCTTACTGACAAGATCAATATCAACTACATGTTGACAGAGCACAGCCCATTCTTTCCTCAAAGAGGAATTTTTCAAAATGTGCTGGAAAAAAAACCAACATTGGCATCGTGGACGTGAGAAGGAGGGTGGCATACAAACTGGTCATTCAAACGTCCAGGCTCCTTCTCTGTCTCCTGTGGTTTGAAATGCCCTCTGCCATCTCATTCCCACCCTCCATTCTCTTCCAGAGGACTGGCAGAGCTCCAGTCTTCCAGCTCTTCCACTCTTCCAGCTCCCCTGGCAGAGCTGGCATCTGGGCACAGCTTTACTAAGAGAACGGATTTAAGAAGGCCTGGAGGGGCCTTCAGGGAGGCTGGATGCTAGCCTTCAAGCCCACAGGAGAAAGTTGGGGCTATCTGCTCACCCAAAAGATTTACAGCATTGAGAACCCTATAGGGGGTCAAAATGAGTCAGAATCGATTCAAAAGCAGTGGCTTTAAAGGACATATTGCACTATATCTAATTCAACAAGGATTCATGGTAAAATTCTTTCCTGCAGCTAACATATTGTGAGTTTTATTCATCTTTAAGTGTCGAACACTGACTACACTGTTTGCTGTCTGTGAATTTAAACTTCATCCAGCAACACTCTAAAATATATGTGGCGTCACTGAATATTCAGCACACATCCATTTACCTTCTATGCTAACCAAATTGATACATCCTACTAGCAAGTTCATGTTCTTGAGGTATCATTTGAGAAGGGTCTCATTAGCGTGTCCTGAAATATAACTTTTCTAAAAATTAATTTTATTGGGCTCTTATCATAACCCATTGTGTCAAACACATTTGTACATGTTGCCCTCATCATTCTCAAAACATTTTCTTTCTGCTTGAGCCCTTAGTATCAGCTGATTTTCCCCCTCCCAATAACACAACATTTTATAATGTGATGAATCTCCTTAGAAATATCAATATGGGGCTGAGCCCCGGTGGCGTAAGTGGTTGAGTGCGGGCGGAACTGCAGCCCGCAGGCTTGGCAGTTCAAATGCAGCAGCGGCTGCGTATTGGCCACGACCACCAGAGGCAGTGATGCCCACAAAAAAAAAAAAAAAAAAGAAATATCAATATGGTGCAGAAACCCCCTGTTTAAAAGTCAGAGTGGTAAACAATGATATTTTTTATCCAAATAGCAATACAAGAAAGCCGAGTTTGGATTTTTTTTGTTTCTAATTAAATTATCTTGTCAGCTGAAGTAATTTAAAGCAGACTTTTAACACGTGAATCCATCTGCTCTTTAAAGACATTGTGTGCTTTCCTCTTTGTTTCCTAAGCCCAGGAAATTAAGGCACTGAAAGGTCAGGCAATGAAATCTGCCTCCTCTTCCTCGAAATGGTTTGGTTCTAGATAGACCCCCCCAAAGGAAGAAGACTAAATACACTCACTATGCTGATCCCAATTAATCCATGGCTTACAGAAACCTCCTTCTTCCCAATGCAGCAGGGACTCTTTTTTCTCTTTTTGTCTTAAGTAATGGTGATTAAGTTTGTGATAAAGATGATTTCAAGCAGAGAGTAAAAATGAGTGAAGCAAAAAGCTGTGTGAAAGATATGGCTCTACGAGCCCCCAATAAAATAATTTTAAATAAATAAATGAAAAATATTACATAGGAAGCTAATTTTCAGAATAAACTTTAAACTCATTTTTTTTAATTTAGCAGAAAAACAAAAAAGAAAGGTAAGGCTCTTCATCAAGCAGTTGAAGAGCAGTCAGAAGGAGAAGCCATGACTATGCAGGGCAAGGCTACTGGTGTCTTCCCGTCTTGTATCTTCTTATTCTCTGTACCACCCACCACCCCTTCCACCACTGAGAGTAAGGACGGCATTGGAGAGAGTCTAGGATGCTCAACCCTCTGTTCCCTCCTCTCATGCCTCCTCTTCTATCTCTCTCACCCCAAACCCCGTGGTACAGCCTTTCAAAGCTACTGCAAGTTTCCTGACACGTGATACAGCCCATCTTTAGATCAGTGCCTATTGTTTCTTCTGACTAAAATCCACTTCTGTACCTTCCCTGTCTAGTGAACTCATCTTTCAAGACTCGGTTTCAAAGTCACCTCCTTCCCTGAAGCTCATGGGTGGAGCGATTATTCTTTTGCATCGTTATGTTCCTACGAGACTTTGCAGTCGGTCTTCATACAGTGCTCATCTCATTCAATGGGGTGACTTGTCTGAATGTATATATCCCCAACAGACGATTTTAAAATCACAGCCAACCGGTGGACATATCAGTGGCATACTAAATAAGTAAGCGGAATTGCTCCCAAAAACTAGAAATGACCTAATTCTGGGCACTGTGTCTTCCAATAGCTTCTTGGGAAGAGTTTTCAGATCTCCACAAGAGAAGCTGGGACTGACGAACGAATGAGTGGGGAACTGAGAACTGGGAAGAGGGTGTACTTGGACAAATTCTCCACACTCATATTTTGAGGATTCTGGGAGGTCGAGACTCTCTCAGAGGGTGGTCTTCACATTTGTGGATTGGAGATGCACCCCACTCACATTCTCCTAAGGAAAGTTGATCCTCACACGGTCCGCCCCCACCGCAGGATTATGTTGACCTGAAGGTGCTGCTTGCAAGCACTGGGCTGCATAATTCTACACTTGAAGGTTGACTGCTTGAAAGCTCTCTGCCTAAAGGTTGTCTGCCTCCAAGAGCGAACTGACCTTCTCATCCTAAGTCCGGCCCACTCCCTGCTGAAAAGAATCCTAGATGGTTTCCCTGGAGAAAAGCTCAGGGACACTACCTCCTTTTCCTGTTATGCTAAGCCCTTAGTATGTACTCTTTGTTATGTGCATGTCTCTAACATATCCCCTTCCTGTTACATATGTATAGGACATGGCTCGCATACCCAAGATCATATAAGCCTATGAAAGCATACATTCGCCCCCACTGGTTCTGGTCTTCATAGAAGAGGTGAGCCTGTTAGGTAGAATAGTATAGGGAAAAGGGAGTCCATTGCACATACTCAGAGGTTTGAACAATTGGCCAGGCAAGAGTGGTACGCTGCGCATGCTCAGAGGTCAAGGCTTCTGGCCAGAAGGGTTACACCCTGTGGGTGCCCATGTAAACCCGAAACTTCTTTCATAAAACTCATTTGGTCTTGTTGTGGCATCACTGCCCTGGTGGGAGTAGGAAGCCCAGCCTTGCTCCCAGAAAGCTGCCATTGGACTCGAACTGCCAACCCTGTGGGTCGCAGTGCTGCACACAACCACTAGGCCACCAGGGCTCAGCCCATAAAACTCATTTAGATCATAAGCCAGGCTTTGGCATGAATTCCTTCTCACTCGGAGCCAAGGACAGAGGTATATATCTCTTCTCGAGAGACCTAAACAAGCCCTTGCACGCCTTGTCTAATGTCTTTAATTTACCCTTCAATCACACAAGAGCCCCCTAAGACCCATTCGATGGTGGATGCTGGTCCCCACACCTAAGTACCTGAGGAGATTCTGTTTAGAAAACAATACTTGGCACAATTCTCATCAAAGGTTACAACTCAGAGGCCTGATCTCATACTTCTCAGACACCCACTGGTGAGAGGTCCTGCAAACCATCTACTGCAGAAAGTTATATGATTGTTTCTTGCTGAAAGTATCATTAAATACGGGGCTCCATATTTAATCCGGCCAAAGCAGTTACCTCTGTGACCGCACATGGCAATGAATTATATAAGGGGCCATCTCTTCTTATTAGCATGTAATTTGCTACTCTTTAATTTCATTAAAGAACCCTTGTTCTCTGATGATGGGTCTGGGGAAAAGAAAGGACGATTGGCCTTTGTAATGTCCTACATAATTCCTAATGTGTGATTCATGTTCCCTCTAGTTTCTCCTTTGCAGAAGAGGTGATTGTAATGCACACTGTCTCTTCGGGACTTTAGAATCTTATTGAGCCAGGAGGAATTTCAAGTAGACCTGCCATTAGGGAACAGACACAAACCCATAATGGGAAGGCATTAATACTCAAAACGCTCTGGAGCAGAAATCCCACTAGTTGCCCTTGAGTGGATGTCAACCGACAGCAACTTGGTGTGTCTCAAAATAGCACTGTGCTCTGAAGGTCTTCAAGGGCATCACCTGTTGGCAAGCAGATCTTCAGGACTCTCTCCTATGGGGCCCAAGGATGGGTTCAAGTGGACAATTGTTTGACAGGAATCAAAGCACTGTAACTATTTCCACCATCCACAAACTCCTACAAGCTCTAAGTGGAGCTTTTTCCGCTATGGAAAGGCCTGAGCTATTCATCCTCACTGAGGAGTCCACATCCCCCTGACTATCCCAATATTTACCGTGTTTAAGTTGTGCAAAACAGTCAATAGAATCATAAAGAGAGAACTTATTTCAGATGAGAAGCCTTCTGAGAATTTGTGAAGAGGACTGAAATGACCTGATTTACATTTTAAAAGAATCCCTCTGGCTGCTGTGAGAACTGTTCAGAAGCCAATTAGAAGCCTAATGCGAGAGTCCAGGTAGCTGCTTCGACTGGAAGATAAGTAATTGTGGAGAGTGGTCAAAATCTCCTGAGCCCACTCACGTAGGGTTTCTATTCAATCATTAAAATGCTGACTTCGGGCAAGTCAGAATGATTCATTCTCTGGTGCTATTATTCCCACCTGGGGAGTGACGATTCACAGAAAAGTTGAGATTCCAACAGTGGCGCAAAGGTTCCCAAGGACACTGTATTCAAGGAGGGCTTTCCTCCCCCTCAGTGCCTTACTCCTAAATACCCTGGGGTCAATCTCCACACTGTAGATTCTCTGTCCCCTTCGCCACACTCTGACGAAGATAACACCTAACAAATCCATTGGCACTGCGTCAATTCTGATTAAGCAACAACTGGAGGACAATTCAACTTTTCCCAAGAGAATCCATCTACTGAGCTCTCAGTCCTTACTAGGCGACCAGCTTGCCCTGCTGTCCCTCATATTATTTAAATTTAGCAAAACAGTCAAATTAGAAAGTCAATAGAAAAGAGAAAGACCCTCAAAGAGAGGAAGTGAGTTTAAACATGGCCACCACTGTGAGGCTGTTGCAGGACCGACTGGACTGGACAGTACTATATGCCATTGTGCATACCGGTCCCTATAAGTCACAGCTGGCTTGACAGCAGCCAACAACTATTACAACAACAAAGGAATCATAAACATCCCTTATTGGACAAGCTGTGCCTTATAAAATATTATTTTGCCTCGAAATGGAGACAAAAATACATTAGCTAAAGTTACTGGTGTTAAAAACAAAATCGCACTAAAATAAAAATATAGGACAAGCTAAGAATTGAGACAATCATCCCTTTATAAAAAGTTGCTTTGTTCTGAAAATACCAGGTACCTCACCAACTATTGAGAAAATATTTTCCCAATTAAAAATATTTTGCTCCACAGAGAGGAATCAAAGACGTCAATTTCAAATTTAAAAACCACAAAAGGCAACTTTGAAAAAGACTGAACTAAAAATTTAATGATAATAAAATACAAATACATATTCTTCAGAAAATCACCAGTGACATGATATTATAAACTGATACAACTAAAAAGCTAATTAAAACCGAATAATAATTCAACTCACACTGTTTTCAAATGAGTGTTCATGGATCAATGTATTGTGTGTTCTAAAGTTTTGAATAAAGCTATTATTTTCTGTTAAATAAAAGGTTTACCAATATAATGAAGATAATATGTCAGTCAATAAGAAAGTATTTTAGGGCTGAGCCCCGGTGGCGTAAGTGGTTGAGTGTGGAACTGCAGCCCGCAGGCTTGGCGGTTCAAATCCAGCGGCGGCTGGGTAGCGCCCATGACCACCAGAGGCAGTGATGCCCACAAAAAAAAAAAAAAAAAGTTCATTCAATAAAATAAATATTTAAAAAAAAAAAAAAGAAAGTATTTTAATAATATTATGTTAAGTATCTTTCATCCTCTTTTCATTTTTAAAAAGTATAGTTTGATAGGTCGGCCTATTACAAATATAACAGCCTATTACAAATATAACTAAAATGTTACCTCTGAGTGGCTTTCCTCAGGCCCTCAAGCACAAACCTTCCTCTAGGCTCCACTGACAGATCAATATCACAACTTTTACCTGTCAATCTTCAAATATTTAGGTGTTCACAATGCAATAGGCACAGACACATAATCCAGTACTTATAATGATGGCATACTGAGTTGATTATTTAAATGTGGCCCAAAGGGGACAGACAAACAGCAAGCCCAAAGCAAAGAACCTGTCATTGTCTCTCCCTAACCCAACAGCATCTCATGGACACATACATGACCTAATATATCATCATTTCTTTTCTTAGAAGTTGATCCTTATTCCCAGAGATTCAATTTATTAATTCCACTGAAACCCTGTGTTAGTCCGGGTAAACAAGAGGAACAAATTTATAGACTGGCATATGGATATAAGGAAAAAGTTTATATACAAGAGTAATGGGACATTGAGAAAGCATCCCAGCCCAGTCCAGTTCAAAGTCATAAGTCCGATATTAACCCATATGGCCGGTGTCAGTCTATAAAGTCTCCTTCTGACTCATGAAGTCACAGGTCAGTGGATGCTGAGTCCCAGCACCGACAGGGGTCTCCCCATGGCTCCTCATTTCCAGGGCTCAGGGTCCACCAACAGCATTCCGTGGTGGCAGAAGCAACTCATTGCTGGCCGGGTCCCCTCAAGGCCTCCCTAGCTTCAGAGGTCTGATTCCATCAGGGCAAGGCTGTGTGTGGCTTCTCCTCCAGATCCTCCAGCTCCTTGGACGCTGACATCTTGTCGTGTCCCTAATTCCTTGTCTCTGAGACAAACTGCCAACAACTAGGGAGATAACTTCTCATCTCCACGAGGGAAATATCGCGAGATTTCCCAGATGTCTCAGGAGAAAGCCATGCCCACACAGAGGCCACATTGGCAACTCAATTGCTATCTCCAGATTAACAGACTAGACTCCATCCCTACATCTCAATCATGAAATTAACATAAGCACATGACTGCCAAACACCCCTTCCCACATGGGTGATGTTGCTAGTATTTGAAAAACGTGTGGCAAAGCTTAAAGAATCATAGCAACAGTCCTGTACACAACCACTACGCCACCGTAAGCCCAATACTTGCACTTTTTACATTCCACATTAATATCACTGATAGATATTTGCAGCTGTGTTTTTTTTCTAATTATTACTTTGTTACAATAAAAACTATTAAAAGTGGAGAAAAACATTGAAGAACAAGTGGTATTCATTGTCCACAAGAATATTTCAGCAACAATGAATATGAGAAGAAAATGTTCTAAAATTACCTGAGGTGATTAAGACTGCAAGACTCAATATAACTGAACAATTAAATTGTATGATATGTAAAGCATATGCCAACAAAACTCTTTTTTAAAGTACTCTTGGAAGCCCAGAAGGGTGGTTCTACTCATCCTATGGGGTCACAGTGAATCATAATAGTGTTTGTGAGAGTTGTCTGTTGGATATAATTGGATATTGCTTTTTTCCCATCTTTGTCCTTCTAATTGGAATGTTTGGACAATGTATGTAAATGTAGTTAATTACATGCTTGAGATTAAACCTAGCTGCTTGTTTTGTTATTTTCTTTTTAAAGAGGACTATTTCAAGAACTATATTAAAATACACTCTTGTCAGTGACAATATCCATACTGCAAGGAACATCAGTTAAAATGACTACTATAAAACCAATAAATTAATGGTTAAGATGATGAAAGTGAAAATTTTTACCAACTTCTGCAAGTTAAAATTGAACACACATACAATCAAGATGTATTGATAATTACTGGTGAATGGTAGTGGGAAAATATGACCTTGGTGATATAAATGATACCAGATATTACATAATGGAATTTTGCAAAGTCAATGACCTATTTATTGGAAATGTTTTTCCGACAGCTAAATCTTCAGTTTTACACATGGGCCTGTCCCTTGCCAGATGGAATACACATGTGATAGGTGGGTTTATTGAGTCAACCTGGCCAATAGGAACATCTGGGATTCATCAGGTCATAGTTCGACTGGAGGGCAAAGAGAAAAAAGACTTGCCAAGGCCCACCCCTTGCTCTCTTGCTTCTGGTGATCAGACTAGCATCAGTTGCCTTGGCTAGTGCTCTGCCTCAACTTGTGAACTGCACTACCTGTGCAACAGCTGTGAAACACTACCTGTGAAACAGCCAACGCATGGATTGTGTTGCTAGATGAGGTTCCTTTGAGACCTACTTCACCACACTGCTGGTGTGTACATAGCTTAAGCTTGAGATTGGTGGATCCTGTCTTCCTGCTTTGCTTGAATTCCAACAGGACCTGCCTCACTATGCTTCCTGAGGTGCTGTTTGTGACCACCCTGCTGTTTGCTGCCTGTGGGTAGATTCTGCCTGAATTGCCTGAGGGAAGACTCAGCTGTCTGCTTCCTTGACTTTGAATCCAGCAGCCTTCCTGAGTTGAAAGACTTCCAGTATATTAACTGTTCCACAGAAATGAGTTGAACTGAGTCTTCTGTACTGCTGTGTGGACTAGTTAGCTGTTATATTTTTTCGTGCTGTATAAATCTATACTCATATACATATGCAATCATTAAGTGTCCTGGTTTTGTTTCTCTAGAGAACCCTGCCTAACATACACAGGGATCAAATTCACTACATTTGTAGAAACAGGCAATGGAGAAACTCAATACCTTTAGTCAGAACAAGGTCACGGTTTGACTATAGAACAGATGATCAATTGCTCATGCACAATTCAAATTCAAGTTAAAAATATTTTCAAATTCCACAAAAGTCAAAGTATGACCTCTGAGATATCTTATGTGAACGTAGGGATCATCTTAGCAATAGATTTGACACAACAAACATCAATGACCAAGAGAGGGAAATTGTGGGATGACATCGAGGACGTGCCATGCATAACAAAAACAACAGACCGTTAAAAAGCCAGGAAAGAAAAGAACCAAAGTGAGCATGAGAAGAGACTCTGAAACTTGTTCTTGGTCATATGATAGCTACAGCAACAGAGCTGGGCAGATTTCAATGGCTGACTCAAAAAGATAAAGTATTATAATGAAATGTGCAGAGATCTGGAGTCAACAAACCAACAGGTAAGAACACACTAGCATTTCTCATGCTTAAAAAACTAAAGGAAGGGGCTGAGCCCCGGTAGCATAGTGGTTGTGCGTGGGACTATGGCCCACTGGGTTGGAGGTTCAAATCCAGCAGCAAGGCTGGGCCTCCTACTCCCACCACCAAAGGGCAGTGATGCCCCCAAAACAAAACAAAACAAAAAAACTAAAGGAAAAAAATCAAACCTCAAAGTGAAATACTGAAGGAGTCTATGGGGGAAGCATATGGGGGAAGTCTATAGGGGAAGTCTATGACTCTGGAAGCATCAAAAAAAGATGGAAGTAATACGGGGTTACTCTACCAAGGTTGACTGTGGTGAAGTGAAGCTGATGCGGTTCTTCTATCCATAGTTTTTGAAATTCCCACCAAATAATTGGGTTGGAAGATGAAAATAATAACTCAGGGATCAGTCATTTTTGCCATTGCATTGATATAAGAGTGAGTGACTTCAGAAGCAGGAATAGAGAATCCAGTAAGCAGAAGCACTAGGGGTGCAGCACCAAGACAAGGAGTCAGGGCAGAGAGGCTGCGTGGAGGCAAGGAGACGAAGCCCACTGCTTTGAGCAAGGACAGCTGATTGTTTTCAAACTGGAGGCTGGCTTGAAGAGAGGGGTGTGCTTTTGGCATTTACTAGTGCTAAAGGAATAGTGTAAGGCCTGCTGGAGCAGAAACAAAGGACACATGGCTGAGAGGCAGAAGACCAGAAAAAAAGGAAGAAATAAAGAAGTAAGGAGCTGAACAGAAGCTGAGAAGAAGGTTGGTGGACGAACTCTGTATTCTTAATGTTTTCTGATCCTGACTTAAGGTTTTATAAAGACAAAAAGGCAGTCATTTGGACAGAACATGGAAATAACATGTGGTTTAAATAAACTTCCCTAATAAACCCCCATAACTGTAAGTATTGTCTATGAGTTCTGTGTGGCCACTGCAATGGATTATGGAACCCAACAGAGAAACAGAGGAGCAAATAAAAGACTATTAGTATCAAGAAGATACAGGAGACTGGAGGGTGGAGGCATATCTGAACTCTGCCTCAAAGCAATGATCCTTGAGGAGACAAAGAATTGGATTCTCCTTCCCATTGTGTAGCTGGAGGTTAGACATGGCCCTCACATCACGTCTTCACTGATACTTAACCATTTCAGGAGGCAGCAGATGATCAAGAATAGATGGTACTGAAACACAAAATACAAGTTATAATGAAGGTTTTAGGCAAAAAAAAAAAAAAAGAAGGCTCCAGGAATTGAAGACCAAAAGAAATATCCACAAAGAGATGCAAGCTTCAGAAAGGGCCATTTATCTACACCGAGAAATTCTGAAGACAGTTACCTGGTCAACTGACTGGAAGGGATCCATATTCATGTCCATTCCTAAGAAAAGTGATCCAGTAGTATTTGTAATGATTGAAAAGTATTAGTAATGTCACTTTCGTATAAAATTATATTGAAGATAATTCAAAAGAGCTTGCAACAGTGCACAAACAATTGTCAGGAATTCAAGGAATATTTTGGAAAGGATATGGAAAAAAGGATACTAATGCTGACATCAGATGGATCTTAGCTAAAAGTAAAAACCTGAGGATGTCTACCTGGTGTTTATCTATTTATTGTTTACCTGTTTTTAATGACTACACAAAGGCATATATATGACTATGAATAAAAACAAATTATAGATCATCTTGGGAAGACTTGGAATTCTAGAACATTTCATTGTACTCATGAAGAATTTATATAGACAAAAAGGCAGTCATTTGGACAGAACATGGAAATAACGTGGTTTAAATAAAAACTTAAGTGTGCATCAGGTTTGTGTGATACAACCTTGGTTGCTCAAAGCAAAGAGAACTCAAAAGAATTCATGATGAAGTTCAAAGACTACAGTTTATGTATTACATTTCAACATAAAGAAAACAAAACTCCACACAACCAGACCAGAAAACAACAACATCATAATCTGAGAAAATATTCAGTGTCCACGAAAGCCACAGTTCAATAACTCAAAGCATGTATTATTGCATTCAGCATATTCATTGCAAAAGACATCTTTATGTTGTTAAAATATTAAAAATGCCACTGTAAGGACTAAGGTATACTTACCCCAAGCCCTGGTGTTTCAATCATCTCATAGGCATATAAAAACTGGACAATGAGTAAGGAAAACCAAAGAAGCAATGTGTTTGAATTATGGTGTTGGCAAATAACATTGAATTGGCTGCCAGAAAAAAACAAAATATCTGTCTTAGAAATACAGCCAGAATTCTCCTAGAAGAGAAGATAGCAATACTCTACCCCATGGACTTTGGACATGGTATCAGAAAAATGATAACATGCTTAGTACTAAGTAAGTCATTTAGAAAAAAGGGAAGACCTTTACATTCAAATGACTTAGGTCTCTCCTTAAACATCTTACTGCAAAAATGTCAAGGAGGCCACATCTGATGTGCTCTGACTGTACAAGTGGGAAGAACAATCAAACTCAACCAGTCCATGCTGACTTCAAGGAGGAGAAGTCAGGCCTACCTTTATCCTCCAACTTGCTTTGGAGGATACCAACCATCCCCATGGAAGTGTCTGCATTTCTGTTGAAATTGAAAATTAATCACAATAGCCATACTGAATTTCGAGATCATACTCACGGGGTTAATTAGTCTTTCAATTGAAGACCAGAAATACTCAGGATACAGTTCTTCCAGTTATAAGTGCCTCTTCTGAACTGTATCCACAGACCAACCTCCTGCTACTCCTCAGGCTGTCAGACAGGCAGCCCTTTGGCCTACGTCCTGCTCAGAAAGTGTTACAAGGTTCCTTGAGTACTGTCAATAAATGGCCAATGGGTGCACCACACTATATAGCCTCAACTTGAAGGTGCTTGGCTATAGCTCGGAGGGTCAGCAAACCTGGATTTCCCAAATAAGTGTCTGGAGGATCCCACTCTGCAAGCAAGCCTCCTGTCTGAAGGCACTCAGTTTTTTCATTCAGAGAATGAAAGTGGGCGCCACTCTGCCCACTGCTCTTGGTGCAGCTGCCTCTGCTGCCACTCCTTCTCCACATCTCTGAGGTCCCCAGCTCTGTGTCTCCTAAATTTAAGTTTCATTTGCAGAAAGCTCAGAGGATAAAAGAACACACTCTGCCAGGCTCTCCTTTCTTGATTGACAGGGAAACACCCATCCCCCTTCATGCTTTTCACAGGGCTTGTTTTAAATTAAGCAGGATGGCAAAAACAGACTGATTCCTTCATCTGAGTCCCATGCAAAAGATTTGCAAGGTCGCATCCAGTCACTGGGCAAGACTTAGAAAATCCATGACTAGAAGAGCCGCAGTAAGAAATTCACAGGGGCCCACTCACCTATAGGAATTCTATGAGATAATGTTTACTGTTCTAAACAGCCAAATCTGGAGGTAATATAACAATAATTAATTCAGAAACCAATATGAAAAGTCCCAACAGCAAATTAAAGAATATAAAATTGCGGCTGAGCCCCGGTGGCATAGTGGTTGTGTGCGGGACTGCAGCCTACTGGGATGGAGGTTCAATTCCAGCTCCACAGGAGCAAAGGCTGGGCCTCCTACTTCCACCACCAGAGGTCAGTGATGCCAAAACAAAACAAAACAAAACAACAACAACAACAATATATATATATATATATATATATAAAATTGCAGGATAGTGGTTATTTTTGTTTGTTTATTTGCTTGTTTCTATTTATTTATTTAAAACATTTTATTGGGGGCTATTACACCTCTTATTCCAATCCATACATACAAGCATTGTGTCAAGCACATTTGTTGCCATCTTTCTCAAAACATTTGCTTTCTACTTGAACCCTTGGAATCAGCTTCTCAGTTTTCCCTCCTTCCCCAGGTTTCCCATGAACCTTGATAATTTATGAATTATTATTTTGTCATGTCTTACATGACCGACATCTCCCTTCAACCACTTTTCTATTGTCTGTCCCCCAGGGAGGAGGTTATATATAGATCCTTGTAATCAGATTCCTCCTCTCTACCCCACTTTCCCTCCACCCTCCCAGTATTGCACTCTCACCACTGATCCTGAGGGTATATATGTTTTGGATTCCCTGTGTTTCCAGTTCCTGTCTGTACCACTATACATCCCCTGGTCTAGCCAGATTTGTATGGTAGAATTGGGATTATGATAGTGGGGGGAAGGAAGCATTTAAGAACTAAAGGATGGCTGAGCTCCGGTGGCGTAGTGGTTGTGCGCGGGATTGCGGCCCACTGGGACGAGGTTCAATTCCAGCAGTGGAGCTGGACCCTCTACTCCCACCACTGGAGAGCAATGATGGCCCCCCCCCCAAAAAAAAAAAAAAAAACTAAAGGAAAGTTGTATGTTTCATCCTTACTACTTCACCCTGCCTGGCTCGTCAACTCCATGCAATCCTTCTGTGAAGGGATGTCCAGTTACCTACAAATGGACTTTGCATCACTCCTCCACACTACCCCTCATTCACAATGATATGATGTTTTTGTTCTTTGATGCCTGATACCAGATCCCTTCAACACCACCTGATCACACAGGCTGCTGTGCTTCTTCCATGTGCTTCTGAGCTAGATGGCCGCTTGTGTACCTTCAAGTCTTTAAGACCCAGATGCTGTATCTTTTGATAGCCAGACATTAACAGCTTTCTTCACCACCTTTGCTTATGCACCAACTTTATCTTCAGCCATCATGTTGGGAAGGTTAGCATCATGGAATGCCAGTTTAATAGAACGAAGTGTTCTTTCATTGAGGGAGTACATGTGTAGAAACCCAATGTCCATCTGCTACCTTAATACTAAACTAGAAATATATGCACATAGATCTATCATCTTATAAATATATTTACTTATGAACATGCCTATATTTAGAACTCTGTAAATGCCTTTTGCCTCCTACTTCTTTCCTCTATTTCCTTTACTTTCCTCTTGCCCCACTATCATGTTCACCCTTCATTTGGGTTTAAGTAATTCCACTTGGTAACATAGCCCTAGATCAAGTCCTACCAGGCCTCTTATGCCCTCCTGGGCACTGATTTTGGATCACTTGCTTTTCCATGGTCCCTGGGTTTGTTAATACCATTTCGACAAAGCAACAAAAGAAACAACTATAAAAAACCAATGACAAAAAAAAAAACAAACCCATAGCTAAATATACTTATATATGATGTTGGGGAAATAGATCTATGTGCATACACTTATAGGATTAGTATTAAGACAGTAGATGAAGGGCTGAGCCCCAGTGGCCTAAGTGATTAAGTGCGGGACTGCGGCCCACGGGCTTGGCAGTTCAAATCCAGTGGCGGCTCTCAGGAGCAGCGCTGGGTAGCTCTCACAACCACCAGAGTGCAGTGATGCCCCACCCCCCCCAAAAAAAAAGACAGCAGAAGGGCATTAGACCTCCAATCAAATATTCCTCAATGCAGGAACACTTTGTTCTACTAAATTGGCATTCCATGATGCTCACCTTCCCGACATAATCACTGCAGACAAACGTGTGCATAAGCAAAAGTGGTGAAGAAAGCTGATGGTGTCTGGCTATCAAAAGATATAGTGTCTGGGGTCTTTAAGGCTTCAAAGTAAACAAACAAACGGCCATCTAGCTTGAAAGCAACAAAGCCCACATGGAAGAAGCACACCAGCCTAAGTGACTACCAGGTGTCACAGAGATCAGTTATCAGGCATCAAAGAACTAAAAATCGTATCATTGCATGCCCACCTTCCTAATATGATCACTGAAGACAAATGTGTGCATGAGCAAATGTGGTGAAGAAAGCTGATGATGCCTGGCTATCAAAAAATATAGCATCTGGGGTCTTAAAGATTTGAAGGTAAACAAGCAGCCATCTAGCTCAGAAGCAACAAAGTCCACATGGAAGAAGCACACCAGCCTGTGTGACCAATGAGATATGCAACTTTCTTCTAGTTCTTAAGTGCTTCCTCCCTCCCCCAACCCCTACTATCATGATTCCAATTCTACCTTACAAATCCGGCTAGACAAGGGGATGTACACTGGTACAGATAGGAACCAGAAACATGGGAATCTAGGACAGATGCTTCCTTCAGGACCAGTGGTGAGAGTGACGCTACTGGGAGGGTGGAGGGAAGATGGAGTAGAAAGTGGGAACTGATTACAAGGATCTACATAGAACTTCCTCCTTCCTGGGGTACAGACAACAGAAAAGAGGGTAAAGGGAGACATCGGACAGTATACGATATGACAGAATAATAATAATTTATAAATTATCAAGGGTACATGAGGAAGGGGGCAGTGGTGAGGGTTGGGAAATATGAGGAACTAATACCATGGGCTTAAGCAGGAAAAAAATACGTTGAGAATGAAGATGGCAACAAATGTGCTTTGCACACATTAGATGTATGTACTGATTATGATAAGAGTTGCATGAGCCCCCCCATAAAGTTTTTTTAAATTTTAAAAAAAGAAAAGCCTGTAAATAGTTCAAGGTTGGTTTATTGAACTTTCAAAGTGTTTTCCCATAAAGTCTGATGGAGTGCCATGTCTTGGCTCCACAGTCTATTTTTGGTTCTCCCTCAAGACTTCCTTCCTTCCTTCCTCTGCTCCCCTTAAGAATGTTCTGTTGCATGTTCTTAGTGTTTTGCCTCAGTTTGGTGGGGTCAGATCAGGCACGATTCCTACCCTGTGTCTTCAGTGTTGTCCCATATGGAGCTATTGGTTTGTGAGTGATGTCAGGTCTTGTAGTGGGGAAGACTGTATGGTCCTCTCTGTGTACAGTGTGCTCTGAGCAGGGACATAGTCCTCAAAGCTTGGTGGACCCGGATGTGCTCCAGTCTCTCTTCCTGTCCCTTCATTTGCTCCCATGTGCTCTGATCAGACATGTCCCTTTCCCTGGGCTTTAGGTTCAGTGCTGTCATCTAAAGTAACTTCTGGGGGGAGGTGCTGCTGTCCACATAGTTGGGACTGGAAGTGGCCCCTCAGAACTCTCTACTGGTTCCCTGCTTCAGGCCAGTATGTTGCATTTACCTCTTGAAGCACCGGGTTGAAGTCCAGTCCCTCTTTCCTTGTGGAGATATAAACAATACCCTCCCCTTGGGCGGGTTAGTGTCCTATTCCTTCGCTAACCATGTTTAAGTACTTTTTAAAATCTATAAAAAGCAGCACTTTTTACCCTGTTGGTATTTTTCTTAAACTCCTAGGGGAAGCATTATCAAAAGGTTTTTCAGAAACTAAGTAAAGTATTTCTACAAGGTTCTCAGCATGAAGCATTTCATTAACTATTTCAAAGAAATCTCAACCTGCCAAGTTGAGGCTATATAGCTTCCTACAGCAATTCTCACATCAAAGCTATTGTAGAAATGTACTTCTTGGCTTGAACCAAGAAGTCAAAGAAAGGGGCAGTGAAAGTAGCCTACAGTTTCCTTTGCAATTTGCTTTTAATTTACTATAGTTCCAAGTGATTACTGTAGAACTTAAAGAACATTGCCAGTGGTGTCAAATTCAACCTCGCAAGGTTATCTACTGAGGCCTAAATTCAGGGAAAACACAGAAGAAATTCACAAGCCAAATGAGAGGCATAGGCAACGGGTGCATAGCACTGACAAGAAATGAGGGATTCTAGGTTCTGGATCTGTGAAACAGGTTCTCAGTGGATTTGGAGTTGGGAAACCACGTTGTTGTTACGTGCTGTCAGGTAAGTTGTGACTAGTAGTGAATCTTTGTACAACAAAATCAAACAGTGCCCCGTCTTGCACCATTCTCACAATAATTATCTTTGAGAGCACTATTGTAGGCACTATGCCAATCCGTCTCATTAAGATGTGTGGTAGTTACATAATTTCATGTCAACTTGATAAATAAGTATACTTATTGATAAATAAGTATAAATAAGTACAGAATTTAGCCTGTCAATCAGGCCATGGTCTGATGAAGCTTCTTCGTGGGTGTAGCCTTCTCATGTGGATTCTGGAAAGTTCTTCTTTCTCCTTGGAGGTGGGCCACACATGTTCTCTCTCTGCTTCACCTGGAGAAGCCACACAGAGACCCATGCCAGCACTGACATGCGTCCACTGCCACTGGATCCACAAGACTTTTCTTCCACTTTTCAGCCTGTGATCTTCCTATATTCGGCATCATTGCATGTGCTGCATGAGTCTGAAGAGGAATCTATAGAGTATTACTGGATAGATGAGCTAATATCAGACTTATGAACTTGATCTAGACTGGGCTAGGATATTTTTTCACTATACAATTGCTCTTTGATATATAGTTCTTTCTTATTCATACGAATGTCTCTAAATTTGTTTCTCTAGTCAACCTAGACTAACACAAGACAAACTGCTCTTTTTCACTGACCCTCTACTTTATCAAGTATTATGCTTTTTTCCTAGGGTCTGATATGTCCTTTGGACAACATGTCCAAAGCATGTGAGATGAAGTCTTGCCATTCATGCTCCAAGGAGCCCTCTAGCTATACTTTTTCTGAGACAGATTTGTTTGTTCCTCTGGAAATCCACAGCATATTTAATATTCTCCACCAGCACCATGACTCAAATACATCAATTTGTCAGACTTCCTTACTTATTGTCTGACTTTCACATGTATAGGAAGCAACTGAAAATATCGTGGCTTGGGTGGGATGCACCTTAGTCCTCAAAGTATATCCTTTGTCTTCAACACTTTAAAGAGGTCCAGTGCAGCACATTTGCCCAATACAAAATGTCATCGAATTTCCTGACTACTGTTTCCATTAACATTGATTGTGGAGTCAAGAAAAACAAAATCCTGACAACTTCAATCCCTTTTCCCTTTACCATGATGCCACCTATTGGTTAAATTGTGGAGATTGTTGTTTCTTTACATTTAATTGCAATCCATATTGAAGGGTATAGTTTTGGGTTTTCATCCCCAAATGCTCCGACTCCTCTTGGCTTTCAGCAAGCAGGGATGTATCATTTGTTGCACATTGTAGGTTGTTAATAAACCATATTTTGATGCCAGATTATTCATCATGTAGTCCAGCTTCTCATTACCAGCTTAGTGTAGACTGAACAAACATGGTGAAAGGATAAAATTCTGAGCACAATTTCTCTGATCTTGAGCCACTCAAATTCCCATTTATTGAACACTTGCTCTGTGCGCCACACTGTCTCATAATACTTTATCATATTAAAACTAGTTTGATTTGATCCCCTTTGATTAAGTTAGCCACAGGATTAGAAAATTATCACTAAAAAGGAAGAGAGACTCAGTCAGTACACTGAAGGTTTTACAGCTATGGAATCTATCTGAACAGCAATGTTAAACAGGGGAGATGGCAATGCAGAACAAGGCAGCAGATAGGCTTCTATCTCATGTCTATCACTATGAAGAGATAGAGTACATCAGAAAAAAATTCAGCAAATACCCTTGCCTTGATAAATTAATGGGAAATCAAATGGGAAAGAGAGGGAAAATATTTCAATTCAAGAATATAATGTGAATGAAGACCAATTCAGGATTAATTCTGGTCTGCTCTAAACCATTAGCAATGACCAAAAGTTCTGCTTATAGGTAAAGCAAAATGTGATTGTAGAGATGATCTTAAGCCACAGAGAATTCAGAAATTCACCCAGAGGGTTCTAGCTTTGAAACATTTGGGAACCATTATTAATATACTTGATCAGGTAAGTGATCAGTGCATAAGGTAACGTTACAAGAACAAGAAACATGTTTCTGACAATTTTGTATATTAAGCATGTATTTCTTTGAAAATCTGGAAGAAATAAAATTATTTCTAATGACCAGAACAAAAAAGTAAGTTAGGGGAACAGGAGGAGACAGGTCTTCTGAGTAGGGTTTTTGGTTTTTGAAACCAAGTGACAATGTCAAATAGATATGTAAGTAAAATAGAGATAATCTGCAGGGATGTTTAAAAACATATGAGCTAGAATATTTATACATATTCTCTAAGGTTTGGGAGAACTTGAAAAAAAAGAACATAGTGGAAATAACAGATTCTGCATTCAACTAAAAAGAATTTAGTAAATTCATAGATAGGTCACTAGGAGTTAAAATTAACCCACTGACAGTGAGTTTGTTTTGTTTTGTTTTGTTGGGGGGGGGGTAATATATCATGCCAGATGCTGAAATAAAACAGATGACTCTAGCAACAAGGATCTTTCCAATTAAGAACAGAAATAAGGACCTACATGTTTTATGTGCCTATTATGAAAAAAATATGATGAAGGAGGTAATTGGTGTTGTGGGAGTTTAGGGGCAGGAAAAAAAAATCTAAGAAGAAAAAAGAAAAGTACCAGTGGAGGAGCCATGCCAACACTTGTGAAGAATAGGTAGAGGTGGGATGCTGGTGGGCTGAAAAGGCAAAAAGAATAGCAGTATTCTGAGCAAGACCCTACTTTGGGAAAAACCAAAGCTCATTCATGGTAAATTCAAATTTATTCTTCATCTGGAAATTCAAGTACACATAAATAAAAAAACTGAAGCAGATTCTAAAAAGCAGGTTGAAATAGATGATGGAAGGCTAAAATTGGTAGACTGAAATTATTAGATCTAATTCAGGAGAGCGAAGATAATGAATGTTCTAGACCAGCGGTTCTCAACCTGTGAGTCACAACCCCTGTGGAGGCTGAACAACCCTTTGACAGGGTCACCGAAGACCATCGTAAAACACTTATTTCCCATGGTCTTAGGAACAGAGACCGCTCCTCGATCCCTTTCCAGGCAGGTCCTCCCACATGCAGATATGCTCACATAGGAGTACCCAGTGTGAAGATTGTTAGCCACGCTACGCCATGCTTCAAGACAAAATTTCACTGATTTGAAGTTAGACATAAATAGTCTATGATCTATAAATACATACTGTTTTGTGATTAATCACTATGCTTTCATTTTGCTCAATTTGTAACAATGAAAATATATCCTGCTGTGCCCCGGTGGCGTAGTGATTGTGCACGGGACTGCAGCCCACTGGGATGGAGGTTCGATTCCAGCTCCACAGAACAAAGGCTGGGCCTCCTACTCCTACCACCTGAGGGCAGTGATGCCAAAAAAAAAAAAAAAAGAAAAAGAAAATATATCCTGCACATCAGATCTTTACATGAAGATTCATAACAGTAGCATAATGACAGTTATGAAGTAGCAATGAAAATAATTTTATGGTTGGGGAGTCATCATGACATGAAGAACTGTATCAAAGGGTCGTAACATTAGGAAGGTTGAGAACCACTGGTCTGGACCTACTTAGCGCCAATATAATCTATTCTTGAAGGCAGAAGTGAAAGTTCATCAAGGTGATAGTATTTCATCCTTTACAATCAACACCTGGCAGGATCACACGGGTCCCACCTACCCAGGCATGCAGCTCAGCAGACAGGCCTGCTCCATCTAAATAAGAGCTCAAGTGACATTTGAAAGGCAAAGATAACCAAAAAATATTAAATTAACAGGAAATCTTATCACTAATGTGAAATTTTGATTTTCCTTGTCACACTTGTCATATTTAAAATGGTAGTTTAAATCCAGACCCTCAAGGAAAATTTTTGTATAGAATCTCATTGTCTTTATATACATAGTATAAGAAACAGCATTAATTGATTAATTTCATTCATCACCAAGAGGTATGCTCTTCAAATCACAAATTGCCTTTAATATTATATGCCTAATGCCCTTTTCTGATTTATGTGCACCTTTCTAATAAGCCAAGTTTTTCAGAACACTTTCATGCAGTTTTTGTGATAAAATTAGGTGCCTCGGCTATATTCGGTCAGCTTATACCTAGTACATGCAGTAGTGGAGCTCCATCTTAAGTACTACTGATACCTTTATGTAAATAAATGAACATGCCCTCTAACTGAAATACTCCTCCCCAGCCTCACCTGGCTAAACCACCCCTCAGTCTTAAGGGACCATGTAAACAGCACATTCCCCATGAAGCATTCCCTGATTCTCCCTTATCCATTCCATATAGTTCAAGTGGCCTTGCCAATATGCTCCCTCAATACTTTGTACTCCTGTTGTTGTGTGCCACTGGGTTGATCCCAACTCACAGTGATGTTATAGGACAAAACAGGGCTGCCCCAGACTTTCCGAGGCTATGGTCTTTATGGGAGGAGATGGCCAGATCAAATGTGCCATGAAGTTACTGGTGGGTTCAAACCACCAATCTTTGGGGTATCAGCAAAGCACACATCCATTGTGTCACTGAAGTTCCTTCCTCTATTCCTACTTTTGAGCTTATCGTAGGAAAAATAAGTGAAATAAGTGAGATTCTCCGCTCAGAACCACTCCAGGATTATTCCTCTACTGTGACCTCTTGTGCCAGTCATTATGAAATTTAAGAACTCAAGTCGGTGCCTGGGTGCCAAGACAAAAAAAAAAAAAGAAAGAAATTTAAGCTCTCAGGACATAAGAAGATCTTCAATCATCTAAAGAGAAAAGAAGAAATAGGGGCTGAGCCCCGGTGGCGTAGTGGTTGTGCGCGGGACTGCGGCCCACTAGGACGGAGGTTCAATTCCAGCAGTGGGGCTGGGCCTCCTACTCCCACCACCGGAGAGCAGTGATGCCCTCCCCCCCAAAAAAGAAGAAAATGAAAAGAAGAAATCACATTTCAAAGGATGGGAATAAAAAGATCACCAAATACCTCAATCAGAGAACACTGGATGAAGCTAGGACAAAATGAAATAATAGCTTCAAATTTCTAAAGAAAAAAGGCGAAAGATTTATGCAAGGGTAGGAGGGTTGGGGGAAGGCGGGGAGAGAAAGGGAAGAAGGGGGGACCAATCGCAATGATCAACACATAACCACACACCCCAGCCAGAAGACAAACAACAGAAACCATGGGGAAAGAGATACAGCAGTCAATGTAAGATGTGAAAATAATAATAATTTATCAAGGGGTCACAAGGATGAGGGGAGGGTAAAAGAGGAGCTAATACCAAGGGCTCAATAGAAAGTAGATGATTAAATAATGATGGCAATATATGCACAAATATGCTTCATAAAATTGATGTATGGATTGTTACAAGAGCATACAAGTCCCCAATAAAATGATCTTTTGATAAAAATTTTTTTAAAGAAATCACATGAAAATTTCAATCCAAACTAGGATGTAAATAGGATTAAAGAATAAAAGCTCAAAAAACTAAAAATTATATCATTATAAATGAGGAGGAATGTAGATTGAGGACCCAAAGTCCATCAATAGGAAGCAACATCCCCTTACAGAGGAGTTGCAGGGAGGAGATGAGTCAGTTAAGGTACAGTGTAGTAACAATGAAATACGCAACTTTCCTCATTTTCTCAAATGCTTCCTCCCACCCACTACCATGATCTCAATTCTACCTTATAAATCCAGCTAGACCAGGGGATGTACACTGCAGTAGGAAACATGGGAATTTAGGATAGATGATTCCTCAGGACTAGTGATGGGAATGGTGATACTGGGAGGGTGGAGGGATGGTGGAATAGATAGGGGGAACCAATTTCAGAGATCTACATAAAACCTCCTCTCTGGGGTGCGGACAACAGGGAAGTGGGTGAAGGGACACATTGGACATTGTATGATAGGAAAACGTAACAACAATTTGTAAATTATTAAGGATTCGTGGGGGAGGGAAAGAGGGAGAGAAGGGAAATATGGGCAGCTGGTACTGGGGGCCTAACTGGAAGGAGGATGTTTTGAGAGTGATGATGGCAACAAGCGTGCAAACGTGGCTTGCATACAATTGATGTATGTATGGAACGTGATGGGTGTTGTATGAACCCCAGTAAAGTGACTTTAAAAAAAAAAAAAAGGAAGGGGAAAGAGGAGCCTATACCAATGGCTCAAGTAGAAAATATTTAGAAATGAATATGGCAACAAGTGTACAAATCTGCTTGATACAAATGATGTATTGAATGTTATAAGAGCTGTAAAAAACCCCAATAAAAAGTCATTAAAAAGCAAACAAGCAGCGATTCAACTCAGGAACAACAAAGCCCACATGGAAGAAGCACACCAGCTTATGGGACCAAGAGAAACAAAGGGATCAATTTTCAGGTTTTAAGAACTAATAATCATAACATTATATGCTCACTCTCCTGATATGATCGCTGACGACAAATATGTACATAAGCAAATGTGGTAAAGAAAGCTGATGGTGCCCAGCTATCAAAAGATGTGCATCGGTGATTTTAAAGACTTGAAAGTGGATAAGTGGCCATTTAGCTAAGAAGCAAGCCCACATGGAAGAAGCACAACAGCCTGTATGACCATGAGGTGTCAAAGGGCTCCAGTATCAAAGACCTAAAAAATATATCATTATAAATGAGGGGGAGTTCAGATTGGGGACCCAAAGCCCATCAATAAGTGAAGAGACATCCTCTTACGGAGGGATTGTACTGAGGAGAGGAGCCAGTCTAGGTGCAGTGTAGTAGCAATGAAATGTTCTTAAATGCTTCCTCCCACCGACTATCATTATCCCAATTCTGCCAAGCAGATTTGGCAAAACCAGGGGATGCACATTGGAGTCGAAAACATGGAAATTTAGGATAGATAATCCCTGGAGACTAGTGTGGAGTGGTGACACTGGGAGGGTGAAGGGATGGTGGAGTAGAAAGGGGGAACAAATTTCTCAAATCTACACTCTTTCCTGGGGTGCGGACAACGGGGTGGGGGGGTGGGGGCTGGTGAATGAAGTGACACATTAGACAGTGTAAGATATGAAGAGGTAATAACAATTTGTAAATTACTGGAAGTTCATGGGGGAGGAGAAGAGGGAAGGGGGAAATATAGGGAGTTGGAATTGAAAAAGAAAGAACTAGAGGAAAGAGGGGAAGAGGAACTTATGCTGGAAGGGTTTAAGTAGATAATGCAGATGAATGTGGCAACATGTGTACAAATATGCTTAATATGAATGAAGTATTAAGTGTTATAAGAGCCCCCAATAAAATCGATATTAAAAATAAATAAATAAATACATATTAAAACGAACAAACAAACAAAAGAATAAAAGCATTTTCTTATATTTGACATCTTAGCTTTTAGGCAATTAACAGTTGTGTTCTACCAAAACCAAGAAGAAAACTGAGGAAGAGGTAGACTTCAGGTAACAAAGAATCTAAAACGGGATAAAGAAATTCGAAGCTGATGGGAGTGGAGAGCTCAGGACACCAGAGGTGCAGCAGGCATGGGGAGCAGCTACAGGAGACTGGTGAGTTCTAGAAATCGTATCTCCAAGAAAAAACCAGAAATTTTAATTTCGTATGTGAAATACCAGTGGCATAGCTTCCAGCGTAAGAGCAACACACAAGGCACAGTATGACAAACAGTTAAGAGGTGACCAGGAAAACTAAAAATGGATAAATTACTTGAGCAGTTAGTTAAAAAACACAAAGGTAAGAGTTTCTTTTCTGATGGACAGTGTGGGAAGAAATTAGAAATAATTGTGTCAAAAGTGAGCAAGTGAAAAAAAATGGACACTTGTGGTAATTACATAATTTCATGTCAACTTAAAGATACATAAAGGTGTAGGAGTGGTTTTCAACATGTCAATCGGGTTATAGCCTGATGGTGGGCGTAGCCTTCTCAGATGAAGGGTCCTGGGAACCCTCTTTTTCCTCTATCACTCTTCCTTCAACTTCCAGCTGGCTGAACCTGATTGCTGCCAGAGCTCCCCCCAATAGATCCACAGGACTTTGTAAGCACCGGCCTGTGATTTCCCTACATTCTGCATCATTGTCTTCGCCAAGAGATTTCAAAATATGAGTCGATCGAAAAACTACCCTAGTTGCCATTGTTTAACCCCCAAAGAGAAACTAAGTTCACCCCAATATGTCTAAATCAGTTTATATCAGGAAATTAGTTTACCCCCTAGTTGTTCTTGCTTTTAGGTACCATCGGATTAGTTCCAATCCAGAGTGACCCTGTGCCCAACAGAAGGAAACACTGCTCAGTCCTGCGGCACCCTCAACATAGTTCTTCAACTTTACCCTCGTGTGGCAGCTAGCGTGTCGACCCATCTCTCAATGACCTTCCTCTTTTTCACCATCCATCTACCTTACCAATCATGAAGGGCCTTCTCCAGGAGTGGTCTCTCTTGACAACATGTCCAACGTATGTTTAAAAAAAAACACAAGACCCTGCCATTATTGCCTCTAAGGAGCTGTACTTCTTCCAAGATAGACTGGTTTGTCCTTTTGCCTGTCCATGGTATTTTCAATATTCTTTTCCAGCACAATTCAAATGAATAAACTGTTCTTCAGCCTTCCTTATTCAATGTCCAACTTTCACACGCATCTGAGGCAACTAAAAATACCAAAGCTTGAGTCAGGCACACCTCGGTCCCCGATGTAACAGCCTTGCTTTTCAATGTCTAGAGAGGTCTTGTGCAGCAGATTTATCCTGTACAAACCATCTTTGGAACTCTTGACTGATGATTCCATGCACACTGATTAGAGATCCAAGCAAGATGAAAATTCTTGACAACTTCAACTTTTTCTCCATTTGTCATGTGGATACCTATTGGTCGCTCCACTTGTGAGGATTTTGGCCTTCAATTACATTGAATTGTAATCCATAACAAAGGCAAAGATCCTTGAACTTTATTAGAAGTGTTTCAAGTCCTCCTCACTTAGAGCAAGCAGGGATGTGTCATCTGTAATAAACCTTCCCCAATTCTGATGCCCCATTCTTCTTCCTATAACCCAACTTCTCTGATGATTTGCTCAGCATACAGATTGAGTAAGTATGGTGAGAAGCTACAACCCTGGTGCCACCTTTCCTGATTTTAAACCAGGCAGTATCCCTTTATTCTGTCCTCACAATTGCTTCTTGATCCATGTACAAGTTCAGCATGAGCACGATGAAGTATTCTGGAATTCCCATTCTTGGCAATAGTATCCATGGTTTGCTGAGAGCCTCACAGTTGACGGCCTTGGCATAGTCAATAAAATACAAGTTAGCATCTTTCTGGTATCCTCTGCTTTGAAATCTCCCAAGAAATTTGCTACAGATATATACATTAAAAGACACTGAATAGCTCTTAAATTTTCTTTAAAGCCCATCCTACTATTTCATCTTTATGATCTACTGGAGAAATTTCACTAGAGAACATTCTAAAAAAAAAAAAAAAACGTAGTTTCTCCTTTCTTATATGCCACGAGAACATACTTCAATAACTTAGCATTTGACCTGACATTATGGCTCAGATCTGACAGTATCCCAGGCGATTTGCTTTCTAAGGATAGGAGAAAACATCTGAGAGTCAAGAAAAGCAAAAACAAATGTTTCTGTTTTTTCTTTAGCTCTGGTGGTATAGTAGATTACAAATTGGGCTTTTACCTGCCAAGTCAACAATTTAAACATACCAGCTGTTCCTATCAAGAAAGGGGAGGCTCTCCAGTCCTCTAAAGATTTACAGCCTTGGGCCTCGGGGAGTGCTTGCTTCCCGCTTCCCTGGTAAAACGCATTTTGTTCCCAGCGGTCCCTTCCCCTCGGACTCTACCCAAAGGGGCAGCCTAGTGGGATCAGCCTAGGCTCCACGCCCAGACAGCAAGCAGGGGCTGCTGCTAGGGTCTACAGTCAGTTCTCCTGTCCTTTTCTCAACGGGAGGCCGCCGGAGCTCACTGAGTTCACGAGACACACCTACATGAATGTTCCTACACCACTGGATAGCTGAGTCTGTGAACCATCATGTGAAAAACTTTGGATCTTCTCTCCCTGTTAAAATTATGGAAGCCTTCACATTGTCTGAAGTTGATGATCAACTCATATAGGTGAAAGTGGCTGGGCTTCTCTGGTCTGCAAAGAAAAATTTATTATTTGGAAGATTGGTCCATCACCTATGACAAAGTTATCCGTGCGTTAAGAGCTTCAGCTGCTAACTAGTGATTTCTGTTTGAGTGCAGACTTGGTGGCTCTCTTACTCTGCAACTTCAGGAGAAGCACATTCTATCCAGTCCAGTTATTTTCCCCTCCAGACTGTTCATCCAGCCTATCTTGCCTAGAGAGACTTGCAGAGATAACGATGTGTACTAGAAAAAAACATCCATCCTAAGATGAAGCAACCAAAGAGAACAGGATGATGACACCCGCAACAACAAACCCCATGTCCAAAATATATACACATAAATATGTAAAAGAAACAAAATACCAAAAAAAAAACAAAGATTTACAGTCTTGAAAACGGGCAGTTCTACTTTGTCCTACAAGATCACTCACCAGTAGTCAGAACTGACTGGACAGGAATGAGTCTGCATTTGTTTGTTTGTTTTTTTTGGGGGGAGGGGTGTTCCTGTTTTTTATTTTGTTTTGTTTTGTTTATTCCACCTAGTCTATGCTTTGCTTTGACAGAATGGATTCACTCTATTAGTCAAATGTTGGTTCCTCAGCTTCTACTTATGCTTGGTCCACTGTCGGGCCAAAAAAAAAAAAAAGTTAGGAGATCCGCACAGGTTAATGCATGCTTCTGAAATCTGGAGAAGGAAAAAACACCACAACACATGGCCAAACCCAACAGTGTGGTGAACTCCTCCTGAAACTGTTAACACTCTCTGAAAACTGTCATGTAAAGATTAGTAAAATTAACATTAACCTCTAAAATAAATTTGGTAACAGACATAATTATCAGATTACAAGAAAGGCTATGGCCCATGTATTGGTTTTATTACTATACACTCTCATACAGATACATACTCCCTTTAAAAAAAAGACCTCTAATAAAATACATTGGGATTTCCAGCTAAGTCTTTCAACTTAATGTACTTTGGGACATTTTCTGAGTTTCTCCAAACCCCTAAATGTGACTAGTGTTCAGAAAGAATCATTAGGCCTCAGAGAAATTCATCAAGAAGCTGGATAACTTAGGCTCCCTGTTGGGGAAAGATTTAACTCTCAGTCCTTTGAGAAGATTTGATCATTTATTCTTAGAGCTAAGAGCTACAGATAAATCTACTTAACTCTGCCTTCTCAATAAAAGGCTTAATGAAGGCCTATCCCAGATTAAAATATTGAAATGTCCAAAAGTGTCCTGCTGCTTATTGAATTCATCAGTCTCACTTTCACTGCAATAGAGTCAGTGCCCATTCATAGTGATGCCACAGGACAGAGTACAACTACCCCTTTGCGTTTCCGAAACTGTAACTGTTTACAGGAGGGATAAACCCCACCGTTCTCACTCAGAGTGGCTCTTGGTTTTGAACTGCTGACATTCTGGATCACAGTCCAACTTACAACTCTTTTGTCACCAGGACTCCTATCAATCAATGAAGGACGGTGGGGGGAGGTGCCACTAGCTGAGTACAGTGCTAGTCATATGAATTAGCAAGCACACAAGAATACTGACAAGCAGAAGCAGACCTGAGCATAATGAAACCTTTAAGGGCAGCGTGAACATAATTTAAATGCTATTGGATAGACCAGTTAAAATTTAAACTAGAAGACGATTTCCAAAAAAAAAAAGACGAAGACTATTTCACGTTAAATAATTTCAAGTTAAGCTGCAAGGGGAAAAGGGTCATGGAAATTAAAGGTTAGCAAGAGGCAGTCATTCAAACAGAACAAGGAAATTCTGAGTTGCTTAAAATCAAAAAAGGTATATGTTAGGGCTGTATCATTTCATCACACTTGTTCAATCTGTAGGTTGAACAAATAATTCCCAAACCTGTACTACAAGAAGAAGAATGTAGTATTTAGACAGAAACTTATTAATAACCTGTGATAAGCAAAGACTCAGTCTAGCTTGCTGAGAGCATAGAGAGCTTGAAGCACTTGAAGCACTTGAATCAGAGACAAAAGCCTTCCAAGCACTGATTACACTGCAACATGAAGCAAAACCAAAATCCTTGCAACTGGTTGAATAGGCAACATGGTAACAAAAGAAGAAAGAAATTAACAAAAGAAGAATGACTAAAGTTGCCAAGAATGCCATTCTATTTGGATCCACAACCATCATCCAAGGAAGCAGAAACAGGAAATCAAACAGCATAATGCATTGGGCAAATATGCTACAAAAGACCCCAGTAAAGTGTTCAAAAGCAAATGTGTCCATTTCAAGGGCTGAGGTGCACCTGAGCAAAGCCACAGTATTTTCAATCATCCCACATGCATGTGTAAGCTGAATAATGAATAAAGAAAAGTAAAGGAGTTAAAGCCCTTGCCCTACAATGCTGGTGAAGAATATGAAGAAGTGTGCATCAAAGAGTTCATTGGGAAATTCTATAATCTGTCAATATTTTTTCATAAACTCTTTGAAGCTCTCTAGGATTTAATACTTCAAGAACTGCCAGAACTAACAAATCTGTCTTGGAAGAAGGAGAGCCCAAATGCCCCTTAGACGTAAAGATGGGAGGATTCCATCTTGCATATTTGGGACATGTGATCAAAAGGACCAGTCTCTGGGAAAGGACATCAGCTTGATGTGTTAGACAGGGTTCTCTAGAGAAACAAAACCAGGACACTTAAGTATTATACATGTACATGTATATGTATGTGTATAGATATATATGTACACAAAGGAATATAAGAGCTAATCAGTCCACACACTGGTAGAGGGCTCAATAGTTCAACTCCCTTCCATGAAACAGTTAATATACAAAAGTAATTCAACTCATGAAGGCTGTTCAATCTAAGGTCAAGGAGGCAGACAGCTGAGTCTTCTAAAGAGCCATGCAGGCAGTCCAACCAGAGGCAGCAAGCAGCAGGGCAGGTCACCAACAGTCAGCCAGATGACAAAATCCAACTGCACCAAACTCAAGTGATATATATACCAGCAGCATGGCAAAGCAGGTCTCAAAGGAACCTCAAGTTCTAGCAACACAATCCACAAGCTGGGTGTCCCACAGGTAATGTAGCTCACAAGTTGAGGCAGAGAACTCGCAAGAGAAAGAGGCGGGGAAAGCCTGAAGTTATTTATCTCTTTGTCCTCCAATCAAACTGAGACCTTATTAATCCCACATGTTCATACTGACCTGGTCGGCACAATAAACCTACCTATCACATTTGATAAAAGTCAGCAAAAAAGAGAAAAACCCTCAACCAAATGGACTGTACACTGGCTGCAGGCACCATACTGGAGAGTGTTTTATTCTGCTGTAATACAATCGCTATGAGTCTGAATCAGTTCCATGGTTATCTAACAGCAACAATGCACTTCTGAGAACAACAGAAATTTCACATCTTCACTGCTTCAGCTCCATCATCTATCCTTTCCCTGTATGAACTATTACCATGCATTTTTTGTTCTTTTTAATATTAAATAATTTTATTGGGGCTCTTATACCTTTTATCACAATCCATACATTCATCCTTTGTGCCAGGCATATTTGCACATATATTGACTTTTTTTTTTTTTGGGGGGGGGGGGGTTTGGGGCATCACTGCCCTCTGGTGGTGGGAGGAGGAGGTCCAGCCTTGCTGCTGGATTTGGACCTCCATCCCAGTGGGCCACAGTCCCGCACACAACCACCGGGGGTCAGCCCTGCCATCATTATTTTCAAAACATTTTCTTTCTGCTTGAGCCCTTGACATCAGCTCATTCTTCCCTCCCTCCCCTCTGTGCCACCCTCATAAACCCTGGATAAATTATTGACTACTTTCATATCTTACATCCTCCTCTGTCTCCATTCATCCATTTTTCTGTTTTTCATCCCCCTGGGAGGGGATTATATGTAGATCCTTGTGATCAATTCCCCTTCTCTCCCCCTACCTTCCCCTTATCTTCCTGGTATCTCTATTCTCATTATTGGTCCCGAAAAGCTTTTCTTTCCTGGATTCCCTGTGTTTCCAGCTCTTATCTGTACCACTATGCAGGTTCTGGTCTAGTCAGATTTATAAGGTAGAACTGAGATCATGATAATTGGGGAGAGGAAGTATTAAAGAATTAGAGGAAAATTCTATGTCTCCCCAATGCTAAACTGCACCCTGATGACTCATCTCTTCTTGTGACCCTTTTGTAATGGGATGTCCAAATGTCTACACATGGGCTTTGGATCTCCACTCCATATACCTCACCCTACTTCCCATTCACATTGGTATGATTTTGATCTAGGGCTTAGATGCCTGTTACCTGGTCCCTTTGACACCTTATGGTCACACAAGCTGGTTTGCTTCTTCCATGTGGGCTTTGTTGCTTCTCAGATAGATGGCTGCTTGTTTACCTTGAAGCTTTTAAGACCCCAAATGCTATATTTTTTGATAGCCAGGCACCATCAGTTTTCTTCACCACATTTGCTTACGCACCCATTTTGTCTTCAGCAATTGTGTGGGCAAGGTAAGCATCATAGAATGCTGGATTATTAGGACAAAGTGTTCTTGTGTTGAGGGAGTATTTGAGTAGAGGCCCAATGTCCATCTGTTATCTCCATAGTTAACATGTAAATATAAGCTTCCTATCTATTTCCCTATCATTATATATAAATATATTTACATATGTACATGTCCAAATTAGAGGTCTTTAAATCCTTTGCTTCCTAGTTCTTTCCCCTATTTCCTTTTGCTTTCCTCTTGCCCACTATCATGTTCAACTTTCATTTGAATTCAGTAATTCCTTGCTGTTACATCACCTTTAATTAAGACCTCCTAGGCCTCCTACACCCTTCTCGCCATTGATTTTAGTTCACTTGTTGTTCCCTTGTCCCTGGGCTTGTTGATTTCCCCTTTCCTTTCTCCCAGATTCCCCTGGAACCATTGGTCCAGTTGTTTTCTTCTCCAAATTTTTTTATCCCACCTATCTTATCTAGACAGAAATGCAAAGACATTGATAAGTGCAAAAACCAAGCATAACCGAGCAAAACAACAAAGGAAGACAAAACCAACAAAGAAACATCAAAAACAGCAACAACAAAAAGAAAGTCAATGACAAAAAAGGAAAAGGCTATAAATGGTTACAGGTAACTTTTTTTACCTTTAGGAGTGTTTTCCAGTCGAGTCTGATGGGGTGCCACACTGTCCCCAAGGTCTATTTTTGGTATTCCCCAAGGACTTCATTCCTTTGTCCCCCTTGCTGCTCTGCTGCATGCCTTTAGTGTTTCACCTCAATGTGATGGGGTCAGATTGGGCACAATTCCCACACTGTGTCTCCAGCATTGTCCCTTTTGAGTGCTATGGTTCAGAGAGGGATGTCGTGGCTCATGATGGGGCTGGCCATCTGGCTCTCTCTGTGCACTATCTGCTCTGAGCAAGCATATCATCCTTAGGGCTTGGTGGACCAAGATGAGTTCCACTCATCTCCTTTCCTCTTTATGTCTCTATTTTTGTTGTTGTTGTTGTTGTTTCAAAAGAAAGAAATTAAAGGGTATACAGTGAAACCTGTGAGAGTATGAATTCTATAAGACTGCTGTTTTAATCAGGTCTCTCACATTTATCACTGTTGAAGGTGAAGCCCTACCACTGTGTTTCTATTGCTTGTTTTCGTGGGAAATACTTGCGCTTTCCTTTTCTGACAGGTTTGTGCCTTACACAGGTTCCAGCTTTCATGGGTTTTACAGTGTAATATTCACATCTATTTTGTTCCTGAAACTATTTCTCTTGTTACCATTGCCCAGTCCTCAGTATGTGTCAACTCTTACCAGGCTATCTCATTAAACTCTCAACTCAAATTCTATCATCATTTATACTTTACCAGAGATTTAAGGTAAACATGGCAACTTCTAGGAATATTTGCTTTTAATTCTTATCTCCAGAGTAAACAACAACAAACTCTAACCTAAGAGTCAATTATTCTGACTCATAGCAACCTTTTACAGGGTTCTGAGCCTAAATCTTTCCAAGAGCACACAGCCTCCTGTTTTCCCCAGAAGCCTGGCTGGTAGATTTGGATCACGAACCTCTGTTAAGCAGCTGTGATTAGGTACACAGAGTCACCAGGGAGGGTGCCTCATCCCTAGGGTAAGATATTGAAAAAAAAAATTTTTTTTTAATTCTTAACAGTACCTTTAATGAGGGGTGTTCAGAACTTAGGAGCCCTGGTTGAGCAGGCCAGCAGTGTAAAACGACCAGCAGTTTCTCTGCTTGGGCAAAAGATAAGGGTTTCTGCTCTCATAAATAATTACAGTCTCAGGGTTTTTCGTGTGTCGGTTTGTCTTTGAGTTCACAAGTTTCAGTTACTAGGGGGGGTTGTGAATTTAAGTTATATCCCTTTTGGCACTTAATTTTAAATGCCTTAGTGGAAATCACCATGATTCTTGCAATTAAAATTTATATTTTTGAATTATGAAACCAATTTCTTGGCTGAGTCCCGGTGGCGTAAGTGGTTGAGTGCGGGAGTGTGGTCTACGGACTTGGCAGTTCAAATCCAGAGGCAGCTCTCCAGGAGCAAGGCTGGGTAGCTCCCATGATGACCAGAGGGCAGTGATGCCACACACATACACACACACAAAGAAAAGAAACCAATTTCTGTTTTTTAAAAATGATGTTGCCTTAAGTGATAAATAATGAGCAGGCATTCTTCTATGGCAATTTACCTAAAATGGTCATAGGATAGCACCAATGAGACTTATCTAATGAATTTTATAGACTGGTTATTGATTAATTTTCAAAGAAGCTGATCATGTACATACAGAATGAGAAAAATTAAAGAAGATAAAAAAGTTAGGATAAAAGAGTTAGGATGGATAAACTCTTCAGGTGATAGGAGAACTGAAAGGTCCTTTAATCACATTATTTTAATGATTACTTTAATCACATTTCCAAAAGAAGAAAATCAAAGCACTATACAAGTCTTGAGTATATGTCTAGTCTCAACTCCCATTATATGGCAGCATACACTGGGGCTCCAACTTTCAACCATCTTTCTAACTTTTCTGCATAAAACCTCATGTTAAAGTCTTGTTCATAAATCAATTATTCTTCAGTTTAAAGGTCAAAACTTTGCAAAAGTTCTATTACAGCTTGTGTAGAGGAAAGATCAGGTAATTCTTGTTGGGACTCATGACATCTGGCACCATGTCAGACGCTGTACATGTATTACATCATTTATTGTTCACAATTATGGGCACAGCTTTTGTTCATCTTAATTTTTAGGAACGAGAACTCAAAAATCACACACAAATCAGGCAGTGTGACTTCAAAGTCTAATTTCTTTTTAAAAATAAGCTACATTTACTTAAGTGAATGACTAATTTTAATTCAAGGAGTCTAAAACTACATATAAGGAGTTCTGCTGACACAGTGGGTCAAGTGTTTGACTGTTAACTGCAATATACATATATACATTCTGCCCAAATTCTCATCCTGGATGAGGACTCACCCATTGAAGTGAATTAGGTGTTAGTATAAAAATACAACAAAGCAGCATTTATTGTGAAACTACTATAATATACAAGGTTAGTAAAACAGTGCTACAAAAACTATACAACTCTATCACTGTGAAGCTATCACTTCTCAACATACCCTCCCATCTAGGTCTGTACACCACTGAAGGTGCAGTTCCCCTTTCTGTAACCCTTCACCCACAGAATTCTGAATTCTCTGATTTCCTCCAAGTAAAACAGCAATTTTGGCATCCTCGAGGGACCCAAATTCAGTTTCTTTTCAGAGTTCTTTGAAGGCTGAAAGGAAAAGATCAGGGCCATAGGATGATAAGGTAGCAAAATTTCCCAAAGAAATTTTCATTGGCTAACTTTTGATACACTCAATGAATGAGCAGGTATATCTTCTGATGGTCTTAAAAAAAAAAAGTCAGCTCAATCTTCTTGGTTTTGTTCTCACCACTATACTTTTTTTCTTCAAACTTCTTCCTAATAAGCCCTTCTTTACATTCCATCTTCTTAACATCCCAACGTTCCTTAAAATTCTTCCGAGCGTTACTGTAAACTCACTGCAGATGTCCATGAATTGGGAATATGTAATAGCGTTCACTTGGCTGGGCCAGGATTCTTAGTGGTTTGGCAGTTCTGAACCACATGACCTAACGCAGTGGTCTGGTCAGCAAACTGTGGCTCATGAGCCACCTGCGCTCTTTCAGTGTGAATGTGCGGCTCTGAAGTAACACTGAAACCATTTGAAGGCTGTTAGTTTAGAGCACGGTGACTTCATTTGTTTGGAAAAACATATTGAAGCCTCTTGAGTATTTTTAAAGTTGCTAAGAGGGACAGGATTGCCTCTTTGGCTGCAAGAGTCGGCCGACCCTTTACCTACCCCAACAAACTGGAGTTAACAGTCAATCGGGTGTACGCTTCCATAGTAGAGAAGACTAGGTCAGAATGCAATACTTAGGTCATAGCACTGATGCATTTAATTGTCTTGTGGATGTGTTCTGCTTCAAATATACATGGGATGTGGAAAAGCTTGCTTGCTTTTTGATGGGTCTGGGTCTTGCGTGTGGCCCACTGACCTTGGGTTCTTTGGACTTGAACCAAAAGCTATATTGCCTGCTTGATCCTGGGAACCATCAGAAGCTGCCATCGCACCTGCCTAACCCAGCTTCATTCCCCTCTGCAGCCACAAGCCTGACCTGTTGCCGTTGGATTCAACTATCTCTACAGCCATTAACCTCAGGTCTTCCTGATAACTCCTGGTTCAGGTGGCCCGACAGCTACAAAAGTGAAGACAAGCCTCCACTTCACCACGTGACCCATAGAAGTGGAACTTGCCAAGACTTGAAATTGTCCACTTCTCTAACTGGGTGAGCCCTTTCTTGACAGAAGTTTATCTGTCCCTGGTTTGCTTCTCTAGGAAATCCAGGCTAAGACACAAGATGTCTATTTGAGTTTTGTTGTACAGTTTTATATAACTTTAAGTCATTATTTTCCCATGGCACAAAAAAATACCCTCTATTTTTGAATACAGGTGTATTACTGAGGGAACTTGTTTGAAGTCAGACATTTATCGCCGAGAGACATCTAAATATGCTGTTTGGAATAACTGCATGCATGTATGAACTAGTAACAATACTTTTTGATTTACCCTTGCACATGCCTGATGGCATGTTTTTACAAAAAAATCAAATCAAGTGACACACACACAAAAAAAACAAGTGCTTTCCAGATCCCCACAGCCTCTAGTAATGCCTTTATCTGTGTTTAAATATATATTGAAACACACAGAAGGAGCTGGGGATGTAGGTGTACCCCTTAAACAGCAGGCATCTAACATGTGCTAAACTACTCTGAGTGTAAGCAGACAGGGCTTGGGTTGCTATCTTCTCCCAAAACAAACAAACCAACCCCCGCCACATTATGGAGCACAATGATTGCCAACACTGTCTGGGAGTATCTGTTCACAACGGAATTAGAGTGGAAATCACCACCTGCTGGGTGCCGATTCAAAGAACTGCTTCCCACATCACCCGATCGCCTGCAATTTCTTTTTAGGAAGAAGTTCTATTGTGGCACAGGTTTTGACAAGGTGGCTGGTTCCCCCGTGGCTTTCAGATGCTCCGAGACAAGTCATCAAAAACTTTAAAGCTACATCCTTCTTTTTGAAAAGGTATCATTAGATGCGCCAACTCGGAAGCTCGCCTGAGTGAGCGCTACAATAACTCTGCAGCGGGCACCTTCCTCGGGACCGTCCCCCCTTGTGGGGCGCCACGGGGCCACCAGCTCCCACCCGCCTGCTCCGCTGGCCCCGGTGACCTCGCAGCCGCGGTGGGAGTCACGTGGCGGACTTAGCTCTCTAAGCGAGCTGGGGCTGGCTCCATTTTCTGGGTGAATTCGGCTCTCTTGTCTGCAGGGCAGGATTTAACAGCTATGGAATGAGAAGACTGAGGGACGTCAAGGTCAACTACACAAAAACACTGCATGGACAGAAGTCAAAACGGCAAGATTTCAGGGGTAGCAAGAGGGCTTCCTCGCCACCAGTGTGCCCTTTGGTTAAATATTTGAAGTTAAGCAATTAAAGTGTCATGAAAAGTACCTTTTCTGGGGGGAGAAGGGGAAGGGGCGGGGTAGCTGTTTAGACCATCATTTTTTCACACATCAGTGGAAACTGAACTGTGTGCTCATCTCCCACACAGCTTTTAGTAAAGGGAAAGGCATCCTCAAAGTAAACAAACTAGAAATCTGCACTAAGGTACCCGGGACATCAATGACTCAGCGGTCAATAAGCAGGTTGTTAATAATCCGGCTTTCTCTTGTTCTTCTCACTGCTTGTTTCTCACCACGTGGGTCCCAATTAGTTCTAAAAGCAAATACATAAGGAAGTGAATTGTAATATTGTTCTCTCCTTGTTCTTAATCTCTTGAGGCACTTGATAAGCAAGGAAGCTAAAAAATCTGGATTAAAAACCATAGTGATGGCATAAAATGGTTGGGAGTAAGATACAAGCTAACCCAAGGACTAAGCATCATGCTTTTCATATAACTATTCAATAAATATTCATGTTTATTGTTATATTTGCATTACTATTTTTATTGGCAAGAACATCTCCCTTTCAAAACCTTCAGTCAACAAATAGCAACAAGCAAAGCAGTGCTATCAGTCATTCTTGAAATAAGAACTCTATTATTTCCTTCCTGTAATTTGCTTTCTGAATAATAAATGAAACCCCAGACCTCTGCATATAGTCTCTGACGGCCATTCCCTCAAAAACAGAACCGAAGTGCCTTAAATGTTTGACTCCATTTCTAATACAGGAAGGTTACCATTTGGGCCTGGAATGTCTTATTGTCTTCAAATTAGGAAGTTCTTACAGAATTCTCTTCAAATAAGAGAAGTCTCAACAATATCCTTAGAAGCAAGGAGGGTGAGACGTCATTTCACAGACTTTGGCCACGTTGTCAGGTGAGACCACACACTGGTGAGACAGAGACAAAAAGAAGGACTTTGAAACAAGACAGAGTGACGCAGGAACAGCATCAAACATAGAGCAATTGTAAGGATGGCTCCAGGCTGGGCAGTGTTACATTCTGCTGTCGACAGGGGTAAGATGAGGTGAAACCACAAAGACCAAGGAGAGATCCTAAAGGACACATATCCAAAAGAGCCCCTGGAAACACTGAATATAAAAACCAAAACAATGAGGATAATGACTTCAACTCATTGAAACCTACCGAATACCCACACATCCATAATGTATGGGTATTCGGTAGGTTTCATTCACAATCACAGACAGAATGAGAAAGTTAAACAACAGAACAAACACAGCCTCCCTCCCCAAGAAAGTCCCTCCATCACCACCAGAAGCAGGCAGGGCATACGTCAACAGAAATTGCCAAATTCAACGGGAAGAATTAAACATTTGTCAGGTACATAAATGGTTCATTATCATGCTAACAAACTCATAATATCTTAGTATCATCAACCAGTATGATCTAATATAGCCGGTGTATATTGAATTTTCCTACTTGTCTCAAACATGTCTACTGGCAGTTAAGTTTGCTTGCATCAGAACCCAGAATCTACAAGTTGCAGTTGATCGCTGTTTCCCATTTCTTTTGATTAGAACTGTATCTTTTGTTTTGCTGGTGACACTCAGGTCACATACTCTTTAGAAGTCCCCTTATGGTGGGTCTGTTTCGGTGCTCTTATTTGGTGATAACTGTATCATCTATCTCTTACAAATCCAAAAGTCAATCTAATTTTTCTTATCCAGGCCATAACTTTATTTATTATGGAAACAGTACAAATTTCAAACCAAACTGCAGTTACTCTTTTAAAACACACACACACACACACACACACACACACACACACACACACAAAGGAAGGGGTATGTATGTCTTTGTTTTCAGATGGCTAAATTCCATAATAGCATTTACAATATCATTACTCTCCATACCTTTGCTTGTGGCATGACCAATTCTATGTCCTTAACTCCCACCCCTGCTTCATCAACCTCTTCCTCGTCACTCTTCCCTTGTACAGTTGGAGTTTGTGTGGTTTCTTGAATGTTCGAGACAGCCTCACCTTGAACTTCGAACTTCTCAGTAGCTGCTAGCTGTGTTTGCTGAGGCAAATCCTCCACCTTGGCTTCCCCCAAAACTATGTAGGTGTTAGAAGCAGGGCTCTTACAGACATCTAGCTTTGTGATGACGAGGAGGATATTCTTAGATTTCTGGATAGTGACCCTAGCAAGGACTGGGCCTTGCCGAGGGCCCAGTTTGGACATAGCCTTGCACGCCTTCTTTTCACTCCGACTCTGCTTTGCTTTACTGACTGGTTCCTCAGCGATTTCAGCGGCCACGGCCAACAAAGCTTGTTGCGCACTTGCCTGCGTGGAAACCTGTTCCTTGAGCTCTGGTGCTGACTCATGGCTGTCAGATTTTGTTCCAGCTCCTGTCTCAGCCCCGGGGCTGTGGCAACTCCTGCCCAGCGGCAGGGATGGTTTCTGTGGCTTCACTAGGTATTTTTTTTGCACAGGGTTCGCGGAACCACAATGGCAGCAGAAAGGGCGGACAAGCGACCTAAAATTTTAACTACTGGTTCAATTTTTAATTGGCGGCCAAGAAAACTTAATAGGGGCACTGCACACTCCACAGTGTGTCATATTACGAGGCTGACAAGACTGGATATCCATTTGTAGAAGATTCAAACAGAATACTGTGTATTCACAATGTATACAAACAAGAACTCAAGTTGGTCAAAAGTATACATGTAAATCTGTTGGGAATTGTGTGCGCAAAACGAAGGAAGAGTCCAAATTAGGAGAGAGTGAAGCAGGCTTTATTGGGAGCAAGCGGACGGATTCAACATCTTGTGGGGAAGCAAGCTAGTGAAGCCGCGCCCAGTCAAGGCAGAGGGGAATTTTTACACCCCTGTCGGCCCAGAAAAGGTCAGGCTATTCTTTGCAAAACAGGGAGGGGCAGGGCATACGTGACGGTTGAGTCGTTCTCCCTGTGGCCTTGGGCAACTGCAAAAGGTCAGGGGCTTGGGGGAAAGCATTTCCCTGAGAGCGGATACAGGAACACAAGTTACAGCGGGGGAAGGGCAGGGACCGTTGCTGGACTCGGACAAAAACCTAGGCATAAATGTAAAACTTATACATACCATCAATGGAAAAGTAAGGACAAACTTAGGGGCCCTAACATGTGACATAGATACATTTCCAAATAGAATGAAAAAGGCACAAACAAAACACAAAACAGGTGACTTGAACTTCCAAAAAAGTTGACACATCTACAGATTTCACTAAAAGAGTAAAAAGAGAACGCCCAGAGAAGAAAAAACACTTTTGGCGATGACATGTCAAACAAGGAACTAATTGCTAAATTTTATAGAAAACTTAAACGCCTCAACAAAGACAGGACAGATAATTCAATTTAAAGGTGAAAACAGGACATGAACTCACACTTTACCAAAGAAGTCATTTAGGTGCCCAACAAATATATTACAAATGCTCACAATAATTAACCATTGGAGACATGCAAATCAAAACAATAATGACCATCACTTTGCCCCCACACTAACAGCAAAGTTAACAGAGAACAAATAATGCCGGTGTGGGTGCTGTGAAGCTGGAACCTTCATACACTGCGTGTGGAAATAAATTGGTGCAACCACTGTCACCAGAGGTATGACACTGTCTCAATTAGCAGGATGTGTGTGTGTGTGTCATCACTGCCCTGGTGGGAGTAGGAAGAAATTAGCAGGTTTTGTAAGCTTTTGACCATTTCACCCAGTAATTCTTCTACTAGGTATATAAGCTAGAGCAACAATTCTCAACCTGTGGGTTGCGACTCCTTTGGGGGTCAAAAGACCTTTTCACAAGGGTCGCCTAACAAGTGGTCTTAGAAACAGACACCGCTCCTCTATCAATCTCCAGGTGGGTCCGCCCACTTGCAGATGCGCCCTTTTACCCATGCTACATTATACTTTAAGACAAAATTTCATTTATTTGTCATTAGAAATAAATATTTCTCAATATATAATTACATATTGTTTTCTTTTGGGGGGGGTGGGGGCATCACTTCCCTGGTGGGAGTAGGAGGCCCAGCCTTGCTCCTGGAGAGCTGCTGCTGGATTTGAACCACCAAGCCCGTGGGCCGCAGTTCCGCACACAACCACTATGCCACTGGGGCTCAGCTCACTTATTGTTTGCATATTGTTAATTACATATTACTAATCACTATACTTTAATTATGTTCAATTTGTAACAATGAAAAGACATTCTACATAGCAGATACTTGCATTACGATTCATAACAGTAGCAAAATTACAGTTATGAAGTAGCAATGAAAATAGTTTTATGCCCCCAGTAAAAGGATTTATTAAAAAAAAAAGGGGGGGGGAAGGAAGGCGGAAAGAGGACCTTATACCAAGGGCTCAAGTAGAAAATATTTGGAAATGAATATGGCAACAAGTGCACAAATATGCTTGATACAAATGATGTATTGAAGGTTATAAGAGCTGTAAGGGGTGCGCCCCGGTGGCATAGTGGTTGAGTGCGGGACTGCAGCCCACTGGCTCGGCAGTTCAAATCCAGTGGCAGCTCTCCAGGAGCAAGACTAGGCCTCCCGCTCCCACCAGAGGGCAGTGTTGCCCCCCCAAAACAAACAAACAAACAAAAGAGCTGTAAAAGCCCCCAATAAAGTCATTGAAAATAAAGGAACATAATCTTATGGTTGGTAGTCACCTCAACATGAGAAACTGTATTGAAAGGCTCACGGCATTAGGAAGATTGAGACACACTAAGCTAGAGAATAAAAGCCATGGCACCAGTCAATATATACACACCCATGTTCATGGCAGAACTACTCAAAACAACAAAAAGAAACAACCAAAATGGCCAGCAGTGCAGCAATGGATAAACAAACTCTAATACAAACTCTGACATACCACGCAATCTTAAAAGTAAAAGAGAATCTTCAAAGCATCTCGTAACACAGATGCGAACATTATTTTAAGTGAAAATGGTCAAGCACAAAAGGACAAATATTGTAAGAGACCATTATTATAAAAACTCAAGAAAGGTTTTTCATACTTAAAAAAAAAACCAAAAACATTATTTGATGATACCAAGGATGAGAGCGAGGAAAAGTCAAGGCTGAGAGTCAGGATGAGAAAGGTCTAGCTCACAGGTCACATAGGGCCTCAGACTCATCAGTACCAACTAACACCCCATTCCTCACCAAAGAGAAGCAGTTCCAGCCAGCACAAGAAACCAAACAAACAAACTCGCGGCCAGGGAGTCAGTTCTAACACAGAGCAACGCTGTCGGACAAGGGATAGCAGCCCCCTGTGAATCTCCAAGACCGTTCATTCTTTACAGTGTAGAAAGCCTCATCTTCCTCCCAAGGAGTGGCTGGTGGTTTGGAATATGTAGACGTTGTTAAATTGGAGAAGGTTTTGTTTTGGTTTGCTACAATTAAAAAAATAATAATTACCCAAATAGTAATAAGTATAAAGAAGAAGAAAATGTTCTAAGATTGATTGCAGTAATGCTTGTACAACTCTTCTTGATATGATTGAACCATTGAATTGTATGGTATATGGAAGAAGTGTTAATAAATCTGTTTAAAAAAAAAGGAGAGAAAGGGGGAATCAATTAAAAGGATCTGCATATAACCACCTCCCTGAGGGATGGGCAACAGAAAAGTGGGTAAAGGGAGACAATAGACAGCGTAAGATATAACAAAATAATAATAATTTATAAATTAGCAAGGGTTCCTGAGGAATGGGGGCATGGGTAGGGACGGGGAAAAATAAAGAACTGATTCCAAGGGCTCAATTAGAAAGCAAATGTTTTGAGAATGAAGATGGCAATAAATGTATAAATGTGCCTGACACGATGGATGGGTATATGGATTGTGATAAGAGTTGTACGGACCCCCAATTTAAAAAAATTAAAATTAAAAAAACTTTCTTAATTAAAAAAGAATCTTGAAAGTAGCCATCTGAAATGCAACTATTAACCTCTCCCCATCCAGAGAAAAGAAGAAGGATGAAAATCACAAGGCACCTGGAAACAATTAGTTCAATAAACGACTAGACCATACCAACATTAATCTCCACAACACTGACACCAGAAGAACTGGATGTCCAGATACTACTCAATGCTCTGAGAAACATCACACTTCAAGGTCCTGAAGAGAGAAAGAAGAAAACCCAGAGTCCTTAGAGTTCAGGCTTACTGGTGAGATTGAGAATTATGTGACCCCCAAGACTGGAGCCCTTCATCACTCTATGGTTACGGAGCTGAATTCAGGTCTGTATTAGAATAATCCACCACTTAAAATAACAGTGGCAATATTTACCCAATGACAAAGTGCAGAGGGCTGCAGGAAAGAATAAACACAGAAAACATAAACATAGAAAGAATAAACACAGAAAACATAGAAAGGAAGTGAGGAAAATGATGGGGTATTGAGAGGATTGCATATAAAACTGATAGCTGCTCTGTAAACCGTGACCCAATTCACAATAAAACATCAAGCAGGAATGGTATGCCAGCTTAAATTCTAAGCACTTGGTTTGCAGAAGGTTCTGGATGACAGTAAAAGCCCCAAACCCAGTTGTCACAACCCCTCATGGATTAAACGTCTCGTGAATCTCCTTTGACCATTGACCAGGGATATGAATAGTCTTGCTGTATCACACAGTGAGCACTGAAGTGGTTCAATTCAGATGTAGTTACATTAAAATTTAACTCCTATCATTTATTCTTCCTTTTGACCAATTTTAATTTTTTTCTAGTTATGATTTACAGTTATTTTTAAGTTTAAATTTTTTTAATTTATCTTTTTGCATTTTTTAAAAATATATCATTTTTGGAGGTTCTTAGAGCTCTTATCATAATACATACATACATTGTGTCAAGCACATTTCTACATATGTTGCCATCATCATCTTACCAACATTTTCTTTCTACTTGAGCCCTTGTTATCAGCTTACTTTCCGCCTCCTCCACGAATCCTTGATAATTTATAATTTTTTTCATGTCTTACACTGACCAAAGGAAACATTTTTCTGTTATTTGTCCCCCTGGGAGAGGGTTGTATATAGATCATTGTGATCAGTTCCCTCTCTCTCCCCCTACTATCACCTTACCTTCCTGGTATCATTATCTCACCATTCGTCCTGAGGGGTTTATCTGTCCTGGATCCCCTGTGTTTCTAGCTCTTATCTCAGTGTACATCCTCTGGTCTAGCCAGATTTATAAGGTAGTATTGGGATCATGAGAGTGGGAGGAAGAAAGCATTAAAAAACTACAGGAATGTTGTAAGCGCATCGGTGCTCCACTGACTGGCTTTTTTCTTATCTCCCTTCTGTAAGGGGATGTCCAGTTGTCCAGTGCATGCTTCCCTGCTTCACATCGATATGACTTTTTTTATTCTGAATCTTTGATGTCTGATACCTGATCCCATGGACACTCATGATCACACTGGCTGGTGTGCTTCTTCCAGGGCACCCAGCAACAGGATCTTCGGTATTATTAGCAGCAATGACAATTTTCAGAATGTTACATGATCAATGTGCCCCACATCTTTTCTGGATTATACAAATGTTAGTGTCATAATGAGCACCCTAAGGGTGCTGTGGTTAAAGTGCTTGGCCGCTAAAGGCCTTGTGGGAGAGAACACTTGATTAACCACATAACCAAACTTTGCTGCTCTCAAGTCACATCTGACTCACAGCAATACTACAGGACTGAGTAGCTCTTCGCCTTTATCCTTGGTACAACCAGGATACTGTGTAAGATTAAGAGCCTAGAAAATCCTATGGGGCAGTTCTAATCTGTCCTGTTGGGACACTATGAGTTAAAATCAATCGGGTAGCCTGCAACCACAGTAATAGATACACCAGGTCAAACACGTTTGCCTATAGATGAAAATTATGACTGTTTTGCTTCCTAAGTCAGCTCTGTGGAAGTGTTTTCACCAATAAAATCCTTATTAGACCTTTGCCCTGCTCAACAATGGTTCCTTGAGCATTTTAAAATGATTATCCAAAGGTTAATCAAAGTAATGTTGACTGGTTAATCATTTCCAACAGGTCAACCTCTTTTCCAGCTGATGGGTCAACTTTGCTTTTCTTGACAAAGAGAAAAGAAGATGAGGTGCTTCACCAGGGATCTTTTAAAGTTTCATGAAGGGAAACTTCCGGAGGGCAGGACTTCCTATCTCCATGGCTCTCGTATTTTTCACAAAGGCGTGGGAGTGCTGAAGACTCTATATACCCACATTGACTAAGATATTGACACCATCCTAACAATTGTCTCCCGAAGTGACAAGAGTTTTGTTGTGGGGTTTTTGTTTGCTTGTTTGTTTGTTTTTTGGTTTTGGGGGGGCGGGCATCATTGCCTCTGGTGGTCGTGGGCGCTACCCAGTGCTGCTCCTGAGAGCTGCTGCTGGATTTGAACCGCCAAGCCCGCGGGCCGCAGTCCCGCACTCAACCACTTACGCCACCAGGGCTCAGGACCTTGTTGTGGTTTTTAAAAGAAAATATTCCTTTCTTAAAAAGATGAAATCAAAATGCTAATGGTTTTCTCTCTGGAAAAATTCTTAGAATTTAGGTTCCTCCCTAGATCTTGAAACACACAAAACAAAAATTTCACTTCCTCAAAATGAATACAGCTTAAACTCCTTGCCCTGAGACAACTATCACAAGGTTTGTCACTGGCTACCTTCCTGGATGAGTCCACAAGACACATTTTCAGTTCATGATCTCCAACAAGGAAATATGAAGATGAACAAGGACACCATTCTTGGGAAAGCAGAGTGTTAGCAAAAATAGAAGACCCTCAATGAGGCGGCTTCTGCAGTGGCTGCCCTACCGGGCTCAGGCGTAGCAATGATCACGAGGTAGGTCAGAGACCAAGCACTGTTTCCCTTTGTCGGGTACGGGGTCACTGAGGACTGGAAATGACTATGGGATCTAACAATAACAGAAGAATATTGGCCTAATAACGCAGCTGCCTTCTTATGATGAGATTCTATGGTTAATATTAAATCGATATGATAGAGCACATGTGATAAATATATCACATATATAGTTATATCACATAATATTACATATTATCTTGTAAGGAAAATCCTAATAGATCTTTTTAACCTTTGGAAAAGAAACCCTATGCACTGCTTCATGCCACGTCCTTCTTCATTCCCGGAACACACCCATCCCACAGCCCCATTCCTCCTTTACTAACCACCCCCGCCCCATTGGCACTGGAAATCTCTGCCATCTGTGACCTTACTCATGCAGATAAAGCATGACGGGTATGTCCACCAGACATTCAGGGCCAAGACCTTCCAGAAGACTAGTTCCTCTGAGTCACCGGCTAATAAATTCTTCCTCTTTCAAGACTGTCGCCTGATCATTCCTAAGTCAAAGTTTTGCTGTTGCAATACAACTATCATTACATATATCATAACATATCTAAAACAATAGTTTTCTAAGTAGGGACAATTTTACTTTCCAAGGAAAATATCTGAAATGTTCATTAAAAATACCATTGCTCTACATAAGAGATAAGACATCTTTACCTTACACATGCCAGAGATCTAGCTCAAAGTCAAATTCTTGACAGCTGAATGGAAGCACAAACACGGGCAGCAGTGGGGACAGGGAATGTGTTCAATCGGTGTTTAGTTGAAACGCTTATTTGAGTCTGGATTTTGAGAGTATTCATTTGGATATTTCACCAGAACAGAGAGACCACAACCTTGACATCATTAACTACCTTCCCAAAGAACCAAGGCATCAGCTAAGTGGCACTGTTTTAGGGAAGTCATTACCAGAGGTGACTCTCATCTCAGACTTTGCTTGGGGAGAAGGCGGCCTAACTATACAAAGAGGGCCAGAAGTTGCAGGCAGAGTGTCTCAACATTTAAAAAGCCTGTATAGTTTGCTGGAGCTGAGATTAAACATTTATCCTTCGCTTGCATCCAGTTTGGTTTCCAGGGAACTGACTGTTAGGGCCGAGGCAGGCAGAGGAGAGGTACATCTGCACACACACACACAACACACACCAAAGTTAACGGAATGAGTTCAAAGTGCCTTTTTATGCCTGTAACTCAAAGATGAACACATTTCAAGGTGACCCAATCCTCCAGTGACAGTCAGTGTTTTAAAAGGGCCAGCACTCTCCACTTAAACCATTTCTAGTGACATGTGGAAATCGCGTCCTCAAGGGTTCTGTCTGAGTCTCATTTACTAGTCTCTCATTCCTGGCATCGGCAATCCATTTTAAAGAAGTAAGTGCTTGAAGCTTGTCTTCCTTCCTAACAATTAAAATCCACAGGGTTTAGATGCTTTAAGTAAAACTTTTTCTTTTTCTTTTTTTTTTAAACTTAGCAGGCTTCATGGAAGACTTTTAATTATTTAGTTATGCAACAAGCCCAAATGATTACTTTATAGTGTTTTCTACTTATCACAACAGTATCAGGATAATGAGAGACTGTCTCACCAGTCAGATTTACAAGCAAAAAGCCAAAGACTTCTAAGCATAAAATCAAAGTGAGCATTCACATGAGGATGTCCCATTTAAATAGAGAAATGCACACAATCATTATTTCCACACTGTGGATGTCTTGTGCGGAGGAGATGAGGATTTTCTCCCTTCTGTCACTAAAATAGTACCCATCGCCATACAGTTACAAGGAGATGACATTAGACTTGCGATAACTGGGTTCTTTCGTTAATGAAAGGTGCCCTGATTAGGGCTGTGGGGTAAGGACTGAGCTGCTAATGTCAAGGTCTGCAGTTCTAACCCATCAGCTGCTCTCTGGGAGAAAGACGAGGCTGCCAGCTCCCGTGAACACGTACAGTCTCAGAAACCCTAACGAGAACTTCTACTCTGTCCTCTGGAGTCTCAGTGAAAGGGAAGCAACGCAATGGCAGTGTGTGTGCGGGAGGGGGGCGGGGGGTAGGAGGAGGGAGGGCAGTTAGCAAGAGACTCTTTTTGCTTCATTCCTTTGTACAAACTACCACACCCGGTCAAAAATGTCCTTCCCCCCACCCCAAAAAAAAAAAAGTTCCCCCCACTCTCAATAAATTCCTCTTTCTTTTCCGGTCCCATCACAGTTTGTGCAACACAGCGTGTAACGATTGCTGCCTATGAGATCTGCGGGAACAGCGTCCAGGAGATGCGTGGGCTTGGTTCAGTGAGCCAGTACCCTATGCTTTAAGTGCCCACAACAGCAGACACAACACGTAAGTTATAATACATACAAATAAAAAAACGCAGCTGTGCCCTAGTGGTGTAGTGGTTGAGTGTGGGACTGCAGCCCACAGGTTGGCAGTTCAAATCCAGCAGCAGCTCTCCAGGAGCAAGGCTTCCTACTCCCACCAGGGCTGTGATGCAGAATAAATAAATACATAAATTACCGCTGAATGTATTTGGGATCTCCTTCCCCTCTTCCTTCTGAACAATTGCCCTAAGACATTGAAGGAAAAGGGATGTTTGAGAAAGTTCGGTATTTGAGGTAGGTTGGGAGAGGGTGTCACCATGGCCTAAGGGAGGGTATGGAAAACTAGAGGTGAGGAATTCCATATATTAAGGAATTCCAGCTCTGGCATCATCATTTGACACAAGAAGGATGCTACCTGGACAAAGGGGCAGGGTAGACAAGAGGAGTTGTGAAGAAGCCAGGTAAGAAGGCTGTCAGCAGGCTGAGCCCCGGTGGCGCAGTGGTTGTGTGCGGGACTGCCAGCCCACTGGGATGGAGGTTCAAGTCCAACTCCCAGGAGCAAAGGCTGGACCACCACCTGAGGGCAGTGATGCCTTAAAAAAAAAAAAAAGAAGGCTGTCAGCAGGGAGACCCAGCCTGCACAGAATGTCCCAGGCCTTCTGTTAGGATGAGAAGAATAGAGACCTGGTTGAAGACCATAGCTCCAGGCAGGTGTGGAAGTTAGAGGGCTGCCCAGCTCAGAGGTCAAGAAATGAGAACCCTTACACAAGGGAGATGCACCGCCTGGCAGGGAGTAGGTTCCAGAAACAAGAAATGAGAAAACTGCCATCGGTTCTGAAGCACAAGGCTGGAATTAGGGCTATTAGAGAGAACTTACAATTTTCAAGAGAGAGAACAGATACATACTGAGTTGTGGTCCCTGAAGGTGGCTATGCTAGCCAGGCGTCTTTGCAGGGCAAATGATGGTACTGAGGCTCGGGCCACATTTTGAAGGGCATTCTCTACTATGCTGATGGACAGGGTAGGGTAGGATGGAGACCCAACCTTGGTGGATGAGCCACATCCTTTGTTTCCTCGAGGGTATCTTTAAGACCCTACCTTAGTACTGGGTATGAACCAGGCCACGCTCTCTGTCACCTGGAATATAAAATGGTGCCACCAAAATGCTTTACCTAACCTGGAAAGCCATTCCTCTGCTGCCTGGCTGAGTTTTGAGAGGAGCAAGAACACTTGCTGGGCTGGTGGCTTGCCTTCCCTGCCGCTCAGAGTTTCCAATGAACAGCACTCGCCACCATATTCCGTGAGTTTCTGTGGGACAATGCAGCGAATCGCAGAACCCTGGGCACAAGTTCAGGAGAGACATCAGGGAGATGGAGCAGAGGAACATCTGGGAAGCGATGGTCATTTGGGACATTTTCAATATCCAGCTCCTTGGAACTAACCTGGTGGTCCTTCTGACAAAAGAATGTATCACCACACATACAGAGAGAGACAAATAGAGAAATACATGTCAGATGTGTGTGTTCAATTCTGTCAACTGTGGGGGTTTGGGAACAGAGCTGTCACAGTTGCCGTGAGCACACTTACTGCTCAGACCTTGCCTTGTCAATACCACAACCCACTGGAAAGAATGCTCTTCGGGATTGACTGATTCCAGCCCGGGAGTCAGACAAGAATAAGTCTGGAGCAATCTGTTGAAGGGGAAAGTAAGGATATGCTCAAAGAACAATGGCATATGTGGAAAAGAAGACAATTTCAAATGGCTCTCATAGCTAAGTTTTTAATCATTCAAATAGCACACTAATGACCATAATAAAGTGGGAAAACAGAAAACCTCAACTCCTTACAAATAAATAAGTGGACATAATATGAGGGACAAACCTATTTTCATGGAGTTGATTCCTACCCATAACGACCCTACAGGGCAACTATAGCGTTTCCAAGAGGGTGGATCTTTCTTTACAGGAGCAGACAGTTGGGGCTGAGCCCCGGTGGCGTAAGTGGTTGAGTGCGGAACTGCAGCCCGCGGACTTGGCGGTTCAAATCCGGCGGTGGCTGGGTAGCACCCACGACCACCAGTGGCAGTGATGTGTGTATATATATATATATATATATATATATATATATATATACAAAAAAAAAACAAAAAAAAAGGATCAGACAGTCTCATCTTCCACTTGGGGAGCTGCAGGTGGATTGTGAGCTTCATATCTTGCAGCTAACAGCCCAACTTCAACCCTATACCACCACTCCTTAAAGAGATGGGACAATTAAATATGTAATTCTGAACTTAATCTTATTGAAATAGAGGACATTATTTGGACAATTCACTCCACACTAAACATTGCCAGGGAGTCAGTTTGGGCTCAAAATGACCGTATAGGACAGAGGAGGATTAGCCCAGTGGATTTCCATGACTAAATCTTTATGGGAGTAGACAACTTCATCTTTCTCCTGGGTGGCACTTGGTCATATCGAACTGTTAACCTTGTCGTTAGAAAGGTTAGAAACACCAGCTCAGAAACACTACTCTACTAAGGTTCCTGTCTCTTATCCGTAAGCTTTGCAATCATTTCATGTGCATGTGAAAGTTGGGCACTGAAAAAGGATGAATGAAGAAGTATAAATGCATTTGAATTATGTTGCTAGGGAAGAATATTGAAAGTACCCTGGACTGCTAAAAGAACAAACAAAAGGGGCTGAGCCCCGGTGGCGTAGTGGTTGTGCGCGGGACTGCGGCCCACTGGGACGGAGGTTCAATTCCAGCAGTGGGGCTGGGCCTCCTACTCCCACCACCGGAGAGCAGTGATGCCCAAAAAACTAAAAAAAAAAAAAGATGTATAACCAGAATGCTATGGATAACTTCTAATGTTTGGTAACTCTTAACAGGAACAGATAGGCTCAAGCTTCTCTCTCAGAGTGACAGGTAGGTTTAAATCACAGGCCTTGTGGATAGCAGCCAACACTTACTGAACAGATATACCAGGGCCGAGCCTTTACCTTCAGAATTCAAGCTACTAATGATTCCAATCATGGATCTATGTCTAACACAATCTCTTCTTAATGTATTTCAGAAATCTATTCAATCGTCTCTCTACTCCCATTTTTGAAATGTTTCCTTTCTTGTACACAAGCGCTCACAGGAAGACAGTTAGCCATCATTGTCAAGCAGAAAGAGGCCTCACAGATGACCTCGTCCAACCAAATTCACTGCCATCAACTCAGCGCCGACTCAAAGCAACTCCCTGTGTGTTTGCAATATGACCATTGGTGATGTAACTGTGTATGACAGTAGAAAGGCTTGTCTTTCTCCTGAGAGGCCGCTGGGAGTTTCCAACTGCCAATCAGGGGGATGCCAGCCCAACAAGGAATCACTGCACAAATCAAGCCTCCTAGCAGAACACAGTTTCTGGAAGCCTTCAAAGATAATCAAATTTAAAAGGAACAACACGACTGCATTCCTTCATAAGACTCTTGGAATACCTTTAAAAATAGAAGGAAAATTTATTTCAATAATAACGTATTAAGAGGAGTCCTGGTGCCTTAATGGTTACACGTTAGGTTGCGCTCCGCAAATCCGGCAGTTAGAAACCATCACCCACCCCACAGGAGAAGATAGGGCTTTCGACTCCTGAGAAATAGTTACAATCTTGGAAACTCACGGGGACAGTTCTACCCTCTCCTGTCGGGTGACTAGGAGTCTGTAATGGTGCATGTGGTATTAAAAAGGAAAAGTACAGTCTATCATAACACCTGCTCACACTCACGTGCACGCTCAATCCCCCACATACACAGTAAAGTCAGTGATTACACTAGACACCTTCGGTGGTTTATTTATCCTAGGTGCCTGGAATAAAACATGAGATCACTTTTTAGGCTTCACCTAAAATTATCAAGAGATACAGGGTTGGCAATGGAGAAATAGACCATTTAGTAGAACCTGTAACAGTGCTTAGAGGCACTCAATGAAATCTTTAGACTCGTGGTTCTCAAACTTGAGGATGCTTCTAAATAACCTGAGAGCCTGTTGCTGGGCCCTCCCCCTATAGCTTCAGATTAAGTAGGATGGTGGTGCTATGGATTAGGTGCTGGGATGCCAACTGCAAGGTCCGTGGTTCAAACTCCCCAGCCCTTCCAAGTGAGAAAGACACTGCTATCTAAACGTTAAGTCAGAATCGCCTCGAGAGCAGTAGGTGGACTCCTATAAAGGTTTTCAGACTTAGAAACTCTATATAAACTGGGTCACTATGAGTCAGAATCAGTGCATTCAAAGCAATGGGTCTGGGGGTTGTACAAACGGAAGTGGCTGCTGATGGAAGGGCTGGAGACTGGAGTCTAGCCAGAGGCCACACTGAAGAAAAGACTAGTGATTTATCTCCCTCTTTTAAAATCAGCAGGGAAAACTATAGGAGCACAGTTCTGTTCTATTGCATCTGAAGGCTTCAAGAGGGCGCTAGATAACTATACATCTAGTTTAAGGAAATCAAGTGGCCCAAGGGCTTGTCCGGAAGCACAATGTTCAGTAGTAGGGCCCAATGTATGGCATTTTCCCCCCTTCTGACTCTAAACTGATTCACCTCTCTCTCCTAGAATTTACCTATCATTTACCCACTTAGAGTAAACATTTCCTAAAGAAATATAGGGAGGGGCTTCTTTTTAGCTATTTCTTGGTGAATAGCAGAAATGCTCATTTTAGTAAAAAAGTACCTTTAAGAGAAGAGGACTGATTGTCTGAAAGCTTGTTCCTTGTTTGTAATTACATCCACATACCACACTGAAAGAACATTTTCCTTGGAGGGCTTTTTTCTTTTTTAATTAAAAAATCATTTCATTGGCGACTAACAACTCATCATAATCCATACGTCAATTTCCTCAGTTTTTCTCAGTAGCATCAGGTTGAGATTCAAATTATTTTTTCAAAAATTCTATTCACTAGAAACCTACAGACCAAAATATAAATAAGTGATAAAACTTACTGCCGTTGAGTCGATTGCCACTTAAATGGCACTAGAGAATAGAGTAGAAAAGCTCCAGTGAATTTCAAAGACTAAAAATCTGTAGGGAAAGAAAAAGTTTCTTCTCAAAGGGGTTGACAGGGTTGAACTGTTGGCCTTGTGGTTAATATTCCAAAATATAACGCACTATGCCACAGGGGATCTTTCTGATCTAGCCCAAACCAAAACTAAACTCACTGCCATTGAGATGATTCTGACTCATGGTAGCCCTATAAGATAGGGTAGAACTACCCCTATGGACTTCTAAGTCTCTAACTCTTTTTTTCCCTTATCATTTTATTGGGAGCTCTTGTAGATGTCAAAATATTCCATAATTCAAAAAAATCTAGTATAATTGTACAGTTGCTACTGCAATGTTTCATAACATTTTCTTTCTTCTTGAACTCTTTGATATCAGCTCCCCTTTAACCCTTCCCTCCCCCTCCCAACAGGAATCCTTATTTTTGTTATATGTAATAATTATTATTATTACTACGTATATTCTATAGCCGTATCTTACCCCATCCACTATTTCCATTCACCTTCAATTTTGCTATTTGCATCCCTTGATTGGGGTAATATAATCATTGCTATCAGTATCCTCAGAGACTCATTACTCCCGCTACTGTTTCTAAAGGGTCATCATCCTGGCATTCCTGCTTTGACGTATTTTAATTATACAAATGAACATACGTAGGTCTAACAATATTAGTAAGGTGAAATATAAGTCTTAACTCTAAGGGAAGGAAATATTAAAGATCCAGAGAATAGTTATGTGTTTCATCAATGCTCTACAGCACAACCTGATTTAACATCCCTACTGTGCGGCCCTTCAGAGGGGGACTCTCCAATTACCTTACAGGTGAGTTTTGGATTTCCACTCCATCTACACGTTTCACATTGATTTGGTGACTTGTTTTTGAACTTCTGATACCTCTTCCCATCAACACCTCATGAACGCGAGGTTGGTGTGCTTCTTCAATGTGGGATTTGCTGGTTCTCAGTGAGATGACTACTTATTTAACTCCAAACCTTCAAGACCCCAGATACCATATCTTTTAATAGCCAGGCACCATTAGCTTTCTTCAGCACATTTGTTTATGCACCCCTTTTTTTATTCCGTGATCTTGTCATGAAGGTGCAAGACTCTAACTCTATGTGGAAGTAGAAAGATTCATCTTTCTCCCGAGAAGCATCTGGTGGTTCCAAACTGCTGGCCTTGAGTTTAGCAGCCCAAGGCATAACCCACAACATTAACTGGGTTCCCATCCAATCTAGGTATATTTATTTATTGCAGAGCATATATTCCAGAAGAAGTAGAATTGAATACCAAGCTGCTAAAGGGCAATGACTAAAAGTTTCAGCCTGGTGTATAATATATTGTATTTATAAAGAGAGAACAGGAATTCTTAGTATTCAACAAAAATTACTAAATCTCTCTTGATGTCTATAGTAAATATGGTAATTTTAAAAAGTAAAATGGGTAAATGATAAATGGAGAAAAGGTTGATGTCAAGTATTTTGTCTTGCTTGGTATGTTAAGACAGGGTTCTCTAGAGAAACAAAACCTGAACACTAATAATTTTATATATATTTATATAGATAAACAGATAACATAAGAAATAAACAATTAATCCATAAAGCAGTACAAGTGGCTTGGTGCAACTGACTCCCATGAGACAGCTGTGAAACTGTGGCAGTCCTTCAAGTCTTGAAGGCCGCCAGGTAGTCCTCTGTAGAGCAATTCAGGCTATTTGGCCACAGGTAGCAAACAGCAAGGCAGGTCACCAACAGTCAGCCGGACAACAGGGTCCGACAGTCCCCAGTTCAAGAGATGTATTTTCCAGTAGTGTGGCAAAGCAGGTCTTGAAGGAACCTCAAATTACAGCGACACGGATTAGATGCCTCACAGATAGCGTAACTTGCAAATGGAGGCACAGAACAAGCAAGGCAACCACACAGTGGTCCGATGATCAAAAAGGAAGAGGCAGGAAAGGCAAGGCTCATGGAGTCATTATCTCTCCCCCCTTCAATTAATCCCACAAGTGCTCATTGGCCACGTTGGCACGATAAACGTTAGCTATCTAGCTCGGAGCCGCAATTAATACTCATGGAAGCAGAAGTGACGAGATCAAAAGACATAATGCATTCAGTAAATCTGCTGCACCAGACCTCTTTAGAAGACCGAGGAGCAACAATGTTACTTCAGGCACTGCGGTGCCCCTGACCCAAACCAGGGTATTCTCCACCACATCATATGCATGGAAAAGTTGGATATGAAAGAAGGAAGACCATAAAGAAATAGAAGCATTTGAATCGTGGTGCTGGAGAATATTGAAAGTCCCATAGGCTGCGAAAAGGACAAACTGATCCGTTAGAGGAAGTACGAGCAGAGAGCTCCTTCGAGCCTAGGCTGGCAAGACGTCCTCTGATGTGCTTTGCACATGTTGTCAGGAGAGACCAGGCTCTGGGGAAGGACGTCGCATTTGGTAAAGTGGAAGAGCAGCGGAAAAGAGGCAGCCTCTTAAGGAGTGGGATTACATCCGTGAGCTGAGGGATTGGAGCCACTGTGAGGATGGCAGAGATTCATTCGGTACTGTACAGGGTTGCTATGGATGGGAACCAACTCCTAGCAATATGTTAGTTGATTCTCCTTAAAATTAAACTCTCTAGATACTTAAGACTTATTGAATCAGGTGTCCTTGGTGAGTTCAAATGGTTAAGCGCTGGACAGCTCAGAGTCACCTGGAAGCACCTTGGAAGGCAGGCCTAGCAATTCAACCAAAAGGTCAAAGCCTCCAAAATGCCTATGAAACAGTTCTCGGTAGCACCCGTGAGCTTGCCCCAAGTATGAGTAGACAAGGCTGCAACTAAGAATAATTATTGAACATTTATTTTTAAATTAAAAAAAAAGTTGCTCATAAGGTTTTCTCTACTGCCATCTTTTTGTTTGTTTCTGGGAGGGCCATCCTCAGGTGGTGGGAGTAGGAGGCCCAGGCTTTGCTCCGTGGAGCTGGAATTGAACCTCCATCCCAGTGGGCCGCAGTCCCACACACAACCACTACACCACCGGGGCTCAGCGCTCGACTGTGATCTTTAGGGAAGCAGATCACCAGTCCTTTCTTCCACTCTGCACTGAAACCCAAACTCACAGTCATTCAGTCTATGCTGACTTAGAGTGGCTCCCCTGTGGGTTTCCGAGACGGTAACGATTTACAGGCCAAAAAGTCCAGTCTGTCTGCCAAGAAGCTGCTGGTGGTTACAAACGGCTGTGATTCCAATCACAGCCCAATGCTTAGCCACTGCACCACCAAGGCTCAGTGAGTCCAACATGTGTAGATACCTTCCATCTACCAAGCACTATACAGTTAGTCCTCAGACCCCCTTATCAGAAAAGCACCCAGTGGCTTCAAAAATTCATAGGAAAATTTCATTAACACTTAATTCTGTTTTTCTCACACATTTTTGGAAGCCCTTGTCCTGGTTAAGGGTTTGGACTGGGATCAGCAAAGTCTCACTCACTCACTCACTGCCAGAGAGTCAATGTGAGTCTCTGACGCTGTACCTGTTCACTGGAATAAAATGTCCCATTCTCTTACCACACAGTTCCTACTGGCTTTGAACTGGTGACCATGCAGATCGCATAACCACTCCCAGGGCTCCATACACCACAGGGCTCCATATCTGCAATGCCAGCAATTCAAAACCAAGAGCCACTCAGCAGGGGGAATTCACACTTTCTACTCCTGTCAAAAGTTACAGTCGCAGACACTCCCAGGGGCAATTCTACCCTGTCCTTCAGCGTGGCTATGAGTCGGAATTGACTTGATGGCAGTGAGTTAGGTTTGAGTTTTGGTACTACCAGGGAAACTTAGAATGATTGTTTTCCAAATCATTGAACTAAGGTTAAGAACCAGAATACAAAAATAGACAAGAGATATCTAAACTGTGACCCTTTACTTTTCCCTCCATCGTGGTTTTGTCGGTGGAAATACAAAGAATTCACGTTGCAGGAAACCCAAACTAAGTCCTGTGGCCTTCAGGAACATTTACTAATAGGTGCAAGAGAGAAGGAGAGATCTTGACAAGATCTTTACAGATCGTCGCACTTACAACACCATACACAATCTTCAGCAAAGTTAAATTTGGGCTAGAGAACTGACAACTTTTCCACTAGGCACGGGCACACTTGGGGAAAAGTTGCGTTGAAATGATCACAGAAGTCACAAGGGCATTCCATAAAGAGGGGAAAGGGGGGTTTCTGTTTCTTCTGGTTCGAGTTGGGTTTTTGCAACTAGGAAATTAGAAGGCTGACAGAAAGATGAAGATCAAAAGCTTTCCGACTTCAGACTTGGGCGCAAAGGCCGCGTGAGAGGTCTTCCTCTTCCTCGTGCGTCTTTGCTAAGGGTAGGTAGGTGCGAGCGCGCGCGCGGCCAGTTCCCGCCGCGGCCAGATCCCCTGGAGCTCGGTGTTCCCAGGCGCAGCGCGGGCGCCTTGGTCCGACTCGCTCGTCCCCAAAGAACCACTCCAGTCCCGGACGGAGGCGACCCCCCCACGCTATTCCCAGGGGAGAGCGGGAGCGGGAGGCGGAGGTGCAGGGAAGGGGGGAGGGAACCCGCAGGTCCCTTACCGAGCTCCGTGGCCCGATTGGGCGCAGACATGGCGAAGGCTGCTACCGGAGTCACCGCCGCCGGGAGACCGCCTCCCCTCCTTCCGGCCCGCCCCGCCCCGCCCCGCCCCGCGACGGCCGCGCGCCACGCCCCTCGTCGCCCCGGGGGCGGAGCCCAGAGCCACGTGGGTTGGTCGCCGGGCGCGTTGCTCCGCTAGTTCTTCCACGTTTTATTTTATTTTAGTCATTTCTCTTCCTAATGCAGACCTCTAAATGATGCTATCAACACTTGTTTTTAAGCACTTGGTGAAAAGCGATGTACGAGCTCCCAATAAAATTATTTAAAAAAAAAAAGCACTTGTTTACTTAGGACTTTAGGAAGGAAATGTTTCAAGAATGATGATGGCAACAAATGTACAAATGTGCTTGGCATACAATGGATAGATGGATGGATGGATTGTAATGCATTGTATGAGCCCTCAATAAAATGACTTTTAAAAAAACACTTATTTTTTAAATAATTGTCAGTAGCATGAAATACCAATATATATATATTTTTAAACTATTAACTATAATTTCACATAACAGGAGGGAGCAGTATCCATCCTGAAGTCTTCAGGGCACCTAATGGGCAAACAGGAAGCACAGGTGGCATCGTGAGTTAGTTACCCTCTGGTCCCGAGAAGGATAGGCTGTTTGCTCCAGAAAAGGTTCACTGCCTTAGAAACGACCTAGGGTCGCTGAGTTGGAATCAACTCAATGGCTCCGTGGTTTTTAACAGCAAGGTAGGGCTGAGCTCTGGTGGCGTAGCGGTACAGCCCACTGGCTTGGTGGTTCAAATCCGCAGCAGCTCTCCAGGAGCAAGGCTGGGACGCCTACTCCCACCAGAGGGCAGTGATGCCCAAAGGAGGGAAAGAACCAAAACAGCAAGCTAAAGCAACTATGACTTTTAGCCTAGACTTCATGAAGAGTAAGGAGTTTTCTCAGGCACTGACTAGAACTAGAGTTCTTGGGCCACTAGCAAAACAGTCAGTCAGCACTTAGAACTCACCAGCCACGCACCTGGACAAAGATGTAACAGTCTGTTTTCCTAAAGATTCCCTTGGAAACCCCGTGGGAAAATTCTGATCTGCTCGAGAGGGTTGCTCCTGAGTCTGACTGAAGACACTGTACTTGCTAAAGTGACCAGACGTCCCGCTCTTTGACAATTTAACAACGCCCCGTGGCGTCTTAAAATTTAAATAAATGTATTACAATAGTATTTTTGCATTCTATGAATTTTTTTTTTTTTTTTTTTAGGCATCACTGCCCTCTGGTAAGAGTGGGAGGCCCAGCCTTGCTGCTGCTGGATTTGAACCACCAAGCCTGTTGGCCACAGTCCCACAAGCAACCACTACGCCACCTGGGCTCAGCCTCTATGAAAATTTTTGTTGCTCCATATAGACCAAATATTTAATCAAGGAACCATCCCTCCCACACACACTCTCTCCCCCAATCAGTGGTGTCCCGCTTAAAAGCTGGTCACTTTAAACTTGGCCCAACGGTTACCCTCTAGGATGCTGACTTTGGGCTGCTAACTTGATTAGAGGTTTGAAGCAAACAGTAGTTCTGCTTTTCTAATAAAAAAAAAAAGCTTTGTTCTCCCACTGACTATAACCTAGAACATCCAATAGGGCAGTTCTACTCTCATAAAGGTTCACTAGCAGTTGGAATGCAGAACCTTGGTGGTAGAGTGCTTTACAAACTGGGCTGCTAACAAGGAAGTCTGGAGTTCAACTCAGCAAGCCACTCTGAGGGATAAAGATGAGGCTTTCTGTTCTGTAAATATGCATAACTTCAGAGAGCCACAGGGACAGTCAGTGCTGCTCTGTCTATATAGTCACTGTGAGTCAGAATGGCTGGATGACAGCTTACGAGTTTTAATTGACTTCACAAAAGCAGGGAGAATAATTAATGTATGACATTGGGCAAGTCAATTGCACTTCATTTATAACAGGTAACATCGACAATTAATTAGCGCTCTAGAATCCTATGATTCTAAGATTGGGTGACGCTAAGATTGCCTTCAGTTAATAAGATGGCCTGGAGTTGGGGCTGACATCAGTAACTGTTGTGCTTGATATGTGGGCCATTTAAACTTGAAACGTACTAGTGAAGACCCTACTCACAGTCTTTGAAGTTTCTACTCACCAAAGTAGGACATAAGACATTGTCTTTATGGACAATGTTGTGCCAATTAACCTGGGTGTCCCCCAGAGACTCACAGTATTTGGTTATGACCAAGAACTTTGTCTTCTAGAGGGTCTACTATATACCTGGATAGATGAGTATCTATGACACATACAAATACATATAAATATCCTTTGTCAAATATAGATATATATATATGCACACTCATGAGTATGTGTGTGTATATATATACATACACACATATATATATGCCCAGGTGACATCCACATCTGCTCAACTTACATATCTACCTATGTACCTACTCATAAGTTATTAGTTATTATAGAATTGTGTATATAAAAGTATTTTTCCATGTTTTTTCCTCTTGTGTATTTCCTAGTCCCTTTGGCCTTCATCATTTTGTGCTAACCTCTGCCTCAGCGTGTAGTGCCTCTCCTGTCACTAAAGGAATACATCGGTGAGTGAGCAGTTCACCTTCTCTCCTGGCAAGCTACAAAGAATGTTTCTTTCTATGCATAAGCTTTTCCTTGACTTTTTATAATGATAGTCTCACAATATTTATGCATTTTTTCTGATTGAGGTGTTTCACTCAGCTTCACATCCTACAAGTTCATTCTTTTTATTTTTCTTTATTTTGTGGACATTACTGCCGCTGGTGGTGGGCACTACCCAGCCATCGCTGGATTTGAACCCCCAAACCTGCGGGCTGCAGTTCCGCTCTCAACCATTTACACCACCGGGGACTCATTCTTTTTATATGAGACATTTAATGTTCCATGGTAGTCCATTATGTGTGTCAACTCTGGTTTGTTTATCCATTCATCGATTGATGAATACTTAGGCTGTTTTCATCTTTTTTGCTACAGTGAACAATGTTTATATAAACTTGGGTACACATATATCTATTCATGCCACAGTCTATTTCTCTTGTCACAGCATATGTGTGTGTGTAAATATATATATATATATATATATATATTCAGTGAGCTAGTACCTCTCTGTTTTTAACTTTTTCTAAAGATCTGTGCTCATTGGCCTCGTACTTCCACCAGAGGGCAGTGATGTAATAAAAAGATCTGTGCTCACAGTGCTTATTGCCAATTTACAACCCTACCAGCAGTATATCAGAGCTCCAATTTTCGCATATTCTTAGCAGAATTTCTTATTTTGCTGTTGTTGCTGTTGTTGTTTCTAAATCATTGTTATTATTGCTGGGTGAGATTTTATTTAATTGCTGTTTTAACATGCATGTCCCTATGGCCAAAATCAAGAAATCTGTGCATTAAGGTATATCCACTCACTGTACTTACTCAATATGTATGCTGAGGAAACAGAGAAACTGGATTATAAGAAAAATGTGGCATCAGGATTGGAGTAAAGCTCATTAACAACCTGCGATATGCAGATGGCAAAACCTTGTTAAAAGTGAACACCAGGGGCTGAGCCCCGGTGGCGTAGTGGTTGTGGGCACTGTGGCCCACTGGGATGGAGGTTCAATTCCAGCAGTGGGGCTGGGCCTCCTACTCCCACCGCCGGAGAGCAGTGATGCCCTCCCCCACACCCCCCAAAAAAGTGAACACCACTTGGAGCACTCACTGATGAAGATTGAAGACTGCAATATAGATTATACTTCAGTAAAAAGAAAGCAAAAATTCTCAAAATCAGACCAGTAAGCCACATCATGATAAACAAAGAAAAGCTGGAGATTGTCACGGATTTCATTTTACTGGATCCATAATAAAAACTCGTGGAAGAAATAGTTAAGAAATCAAGTGATAACTTGCATTGGGCAAATTTACTAATAAGAAGTCTTTTATTAAAGGATTAATTTAAAAAAGCAAAGATATCACTTTGAAGACTGTTACACCAGACTCATGCTGTAGTGTTCTTAATCACCTCATATACATGTGAAAAATGAACAATCATTAAAGACTGAATAATTGATGCCTTAAAATCAGTGTCTCTCAATCTTCCTAATGCTGCACCTCATTAATACAACTTCTCATATTGTGGTGACACCCCCCCCCCAAATCACAAAATTATTTTCGTTGCTACTTCATAACTGCAATTTTGCTACTGTTATGAATCAGGCAACCCCTATAAAAGGGTCATTTGACTCCCAAAAGGGTCGCAAACTACAGGTTGAGAACCACTACTTCTTTTATTTTATTATTATTTTTTTAGGCATCACTGCCCTCAAGTGGTAGGAGTAGGAGGCCCAGCTATTGCTCCTGGGAGCTGGAATTGAACCTCCATCCCAGTGGGCCGCAGTCCCGCGCACAACTGCTACACCACCGGGGCTCAGCCCAAACCACTACTTCTTAAAAAATTTTTTCAATTGAAATCATTTTATTGGGGACTCATACATTGTTTTTCACAACACATAAATACATATACTGTGCCAAGCACCTTCATATGTCTGCTGCCGTTATCATTCTCCAAAAATCTGTTTTTCCTCTTGAGGCCTTGATAACAGCTTCATATCCTTTCCTCTCTGTCCCTGCTCACCCCTCCCCACCAACCCTCAATACTTTATAAATTATTATTGTTCTGACATCTCCTCCCGCCCACTACTCTTATGTCTGTCCTCCAGATAGGAGGTTATGTGTCCATCCTTTTAGTTGGCTCCATCTCTCTACCCCACCTTCTCTCACCCATCTGATAACTCCAATCTCACCACAGGCCCCGAAGGGCTCATCTGTCCTGAGTTCCCCATATCGCCAACTCCTATCTCTTTCAGTGTACTTTTCCAGTTCAGCTGGATTTGTAAGCCTGAAGATAAACAAAAGACCATCTAGCCACGCCCACACAGAAGAAGCACATCAGCCAATGTGGCCACGTGGTGTTGAAAGG